>UESW01002872.1:18798-90899 GCA_900491605.1 Calamus simplicifolius
TTCCAAAAGAAGAAATCTGATTTAAGATGAAGGAGAAAAAGAAAAGGAAAAGGACAAGGACAAAGAGAAAGACCCCTTGATTTGCTATGAGTGTAAGAAACCGGGCACTTTAGATACGATTGTCCTCAACTGAAGAAGACTTTCATGAAGAAGAAGAAAGCCTATGTTGCAACTTGGAGCGACAGCGATGAATCCTCTTCGGAGGAAGAACAAAAAGAGGTTGCCAACATTTGCTTCATGGCAAACGAGGATGATGAGGTAAGTTCTGAAAACCCTTGTGATGATTTTGCTTTCGATGAATTATTGAAGCTTTCAATGAACTAGTAGATGACTTTAAAATTTTGAAAAAGAAATACAAGTCTTTGAAAAATGATAGCTCAATTTTTATCAAAGAAAAAGACAATCTTACTAATGAGATTAAAATACTAAAATCGAAAATGATAATTTGACAAAAGAAAAGGAATCAATTTCTAATGAAAATGATAAATTAAAGAAGGAAGTTGATAAATATAAAAGTATTGTTGATAAATTTACTTATAGTTCTGAAAAACTTAATTTATTGTTAAGCAATCAAAGAGCTATATATAATAAAGCTGGTTTAGGATATAGACCTAACTTAAAACAAAAATTTGTCAAAAACTTTTTTAGAAAAGAACAAAATAGAGATAATGTTACATGTCATTATTGTAACAAGAAAGGTCATAAATCCTATGAATGTGATGCAAGAAACAGTAACAAAAATTAAATAATAAAGGCAAGAAAATATGGGTCCCAAAGGAACGATCTTTTATGCCACTAACCATGAAGGACCCAAGAAGGCTTGGGTACCTAAATATAAGACTTGATTATTTTTGCAGGAGTGTCTTGCGGCCAAAAGATCAAAGCGAAAGTGGTATCTCGATAGTGGCTGCTCAAGACACATGACGGGTAACAAGGATCAATTCATCACCCTTGAGAGCAAAAGAGGAGGAGTTGTTACATTTGGTGACAATGGCAAAGGCCAAATTATGGGGTTTGGTAAAATTCAAATAACTCCCTCCACATATATTGAAAATGTCTTATATGTTAATGGTTTAAAACATAATCTAATAAGTATTAGTCAATTATGTGATAAAGGTTTTAAAGTATCATTTGAAGCATCAACCTGCACTGTTTCTAATCCCATTGATAATAGCATTATTTTTACTGGAAATAGAAATGGCAATGTATACTTGATTGATTTAGACAATTTGTCTACTAGTAATCATTGCTTAGTTGCTAATAATGCTAATATGAATGAGATTGGTTGGTTATGGCATCGTAGATTAGGTCATGCAAGTACACACCTTATTTCAAAATTAATTAGAATGGATTTAGTAAAAGGACTTCCACAACTAGATTTTGAAAATAACAAAATCTGCGATGCATGTCAATTTGGAAAACAAACTAGAAATTCTTTCAAAACTAAAAATATTGTTTCCACTTCTAGGCCACTTGAACTACTTCACATGGATCTTTTTGGACCTACTAGAACCACAAGTCTAGGAGGAAAGAAATATGGTCTTGTGATTGTAGATGATTACTCTAGATACACTTATTATTTTTAGCACAGTATTATTTTTAGCACATAAAGATGAGACCTTTCCATTGTTTTTGAAATTCTTCAAGAAGGTCACAAATGAGAAAAACAACACCATAGTGTCTCTAAAAAGTGATCATGGCACTGAATTTGAAAATCATTTATTTGAAAACTTTTGCATAGAAAATGACATTCATCATAATTTTTTAGCACCTAGAACACCACAACAAAATGGAGTAGTTGAAAGAAAAATAGAACCTTAGAAGACATGGCCCGTACCATGCTATGTGAAACCAACTTACCAAAGTACTTTTGGGCGGAAGCTATAAACACGGCATGTTACATTCTTAATAGAGCTTTAATTAGGCCAATCATTAAGAAAACTTCTTATGAACTATGGAATAATAGAAAACCAAACATAAGTTACTTTCATGCATTTGGTTGTAAATGTTTCATTCATAATAATGGTAAAGAAAATTTGATGCAAAATCTGATGAAGGCATTTTCTTAGGATATTCAACATCTAGTAAAGCTTATAGAGTATTTAACAAGAGAAACTTAATTGTAGAAGAATCTATTCATATAATTTTTGATGAATCTTTAGCATCGAGGTCTGAAAAGATTGATGATGAGGAAGATACAAACATTCTAGAAAGAGATATTGAAAAACTGAATATAGATGTATCTTCAGATCATGAACAAGAAGCTAAAGATAATGATTCTCCTAGTGTTGATGTTGTTGATGCAAATCATAATGATGTAGATCTTCCTAGAGATTGGAGATATGCCTATGGTCATCCAAAAGAATTAATTATAGGTGATCCATCTCAAGGAGTAAGAACTAGATCATCAATGAGAAACATCAATAATCATCTTGCATTTGTATCTCAAATTGAACCCAAAACTATTGAAGAAGCAGAAAAAGATAATAATTGGATGTTAGCTATGCAAGAAGAATTAAATCAATTTGTTAGAAATAATGTTTGGACTCTTGTAGATAGACCTAAAGATCACTCTGTTATAGGATCAAAATGGGTATTTAGAAATAAATTAGACGAAAATGGCATAGTAATTAGAAACAAAGCTAGATTAGTTGCAAAAGGATATAATCAAGAAGAAGGAATTGATTTTGATGAAACTTTTGCACCAGTAGCTAGATTAGAAGCAACTAGATTATTACTTGCATTTGCATGTCATTTGCATATTAATTTATTTCAATGGATGTTAAAAGTACATTTTTAAATGGATTTATAAATGAGGAAGTTTTTGTTGAACAACCACTGGTTTTGAAGATCATGAATTTCTCAATCATGTTTTTAAATTACACAAAGCACTATATGGTTTAAAACAAGCACCTAGAGCTTGGTATGAAAGATTAAGTAAATTTCTAATTGAAAATGATTTTATAAGAGGAAATGTTGATAAAACACTATTTTTGAAAAGAAAAGACAAGGATTTATTAGTAGTACAAATATATGTTGATGATATTGTATTCGGTGCTACTAATAATTTGTTATGTCAAGAATTTGCTAAGTTGATGCAGGGTGAGTTTGAAATGAGCATGATGGGAGAACTCAACTTCTTCCTAGGACTTCAAATCAAGTAAATCAAAGAAGGAATTTTCATCAATCAAGCCAAATACACAAAAGAATTGCTCAAGAAGTTTGGAATGGAGTCAATCAAACCACTTGGAATTCTATGAGTCCTTCATGCAAGTTGGACAAAGATGAAGATGGTAAGAAAGTAGATCAAAAATATTACAGAGGTATGATCGGATCTCTTCTTTACTTAACAGCCAGTAGACCAGATATAATGTTTGCTGTATGTTTATGCGCTAGATTTCAATCTGAACCTAAAGAGTCTCACTTAATTGCTGTAAAAAGAATCTTAAGATATTTAAGTGGAACTAAAAATGTAGGTTTATGGTATTCTAGAGAGTCGACATTAAACTTGATTGCATACTCTGACTCTGACTATGCTGGATGTAAATTAGATAGAAAAAGCACAAGTGGAGCATGTCAATTCTTAGGTAGTAACTTAATCTCCTGGTTTAGCAAAAAGAAAAATTTGGTTGCATTATCTACTACTGAAGCAGAATATGTTGCAGCTGGAAGTTGCTGTGCTCAAATCCTTTGGATTAAGAGACAACTTGAAGATTATGACATAACACTTGATAAAACTCCAATTAGATGTGATAACACAAGTGCAATAAATCTAACTAAAAATCCAATTCAACATTCAAGAACAAAACATATTGAAATTAGATATCACTTTATAAGAGAACATGTAGCTAATAATGAAATTTGTCTTGAATATGTTAATACTGAAGAACAATTAGCTGATATATTTACAAAACCTTTGAGTGAAGAGAGATTTTGTTATCTTAGAGGTGAATTAGGGATATGTGACCCTTTGGATTGATTTTGAAACACTAAGGAATGACTATCTAGATTTCTATTAATTTCTTGATATTCCTTTCATAATTTTAAGGACAAATCATCTAGTCATCTGTGCATCTTAATTCTTAATACTCCATAATTTTATCAAAATTTTATAGAATTTCTTTTGGCAAGTTTCAGTTGTTTGAATCTCAATTATTTTTCTCTAAAACTGTCATTGGAGTCGACACCTTAGAATGAGGAGTCGACACCTTTGTCTGTGTCGCTCTCGGTCCCTGACCTTGGAGCCGACACCCGTGTAAGTGGAGCCGACTCAATTCGAGCGCTGACTGTGTTAGCGATTTGGAGTCAACACCCGACTTTGCAGGAGTCGACACCTGGGAATCCAAAATTGATTTATTAGGGCAGAGTCGACACCTCGTCATTTCCTAAACTATCGAATCCTCAACCAAATCCCTCTTAAACTCTCTCAAAGTCTCCCCATCTCTAATTCCACTCCTCCCAAGCTTTCCTAAGGATCCAATGGCGCCTAAGAGGAGAGGTTCGGTGTTTGGAGCGACTGTGGTGACCGGGAAGCATTCCGTGAGGCGACCCGTCCGCGAGCCATCTCCAAGCGAGGATTCCTCCATCGATTCAGACAATCCTAACACCACTTCACCTCAGGTAGATACCCTAGCAGGGAGGGTAATCACAATGGGTAGGAAAGTAGACTTCGAATTCTTTCAATCCGAGGGTTTTTCAATTGGTAATCAACTTAAGGAGCTCGGATGGGATAGAGTCTGCTCTCTTGATGTTCCCACTTACCCAGCTTTAGTAAAAGAATTTATTTCAATTTATCTAGAGGAGATGGTGGTTTAGTAAGCTCTGTTAGAGGCAGACGGATTCATCTTACATTCCAAAAATTAGGAAATCTCCTGAGCATCCCTATTACCGGATTAGCTGCGGATATGCACAGTGATAGATCAGCGGCCTTATCAAGGATGTTAGGAAGAGTTGTTGAAGAATTTGAGGAAATTAGGGCTAATCAGTTGCCCTTGGAATTAAGGTTGTTACACAACATTTGCAGCAGGATTTTGTTCCCAAAGACAGGACGTTTTGAGTATGTCTCTGAGCGGGACATTGTTGTGATGGATAGTGTATTGACCGGTCAGCCTATTAACCTAGCAGCCATGATGATATTCTATATGGCCGAGGTCGGAGGGAAGAGAAGATCATCACTACCTTATGGCATGATTCTCACGATGGTATTCAGAGCCAAGGAGTAGTGATTCTAGAGAATGAACCATCAAAGAGCCTGAGACACACCGATTATTATAGTTTGGCTACTTTACATCGAATGAGATTTGTCAAGATTGATGGTCAGTGGGAAAGGAAAGGCAACGTAGATGAGAGAGCCCCTGAGCCCAGACATTCTGCACCTTGTGAGGCTGGTCCGTCTATGAGGATTCCCTCTCGCATCCTAGTACTCCTGCTCCAGCTCCTGCCCCAGTACCTGTGATTTCATCACCTCTTCAGTCGGATTTTCAGACCTTCAGTTAGAGCAACTCAAAAATCTTCTTGCTGCTCAGAAGGACGAATTGAAGAATGAGTTTGACAACAAATTTATGAATCTTAAAGAAACTCTTTATTCCTTAGATGATCGGATTGCCAAAATTGAATCAACTCTTAGCTCTTCTACTGGATCTTTAAGTAGTGACTTGAAGAACATTTTTGAAGAACTTAAAGACATTTTGGAGATTCTGAAACCTATTCAAAGAGCAATGCCGAGTTACAAGATAAAATTGTCACTGCTTGTACTTTTGTTGATGAAAGATTAAAAGACTACGTCAAGCTTCAGACTGAAGGAATGCAGAAGATTGTAGATCATTTAACAAGGATAATTAGAGCTAATTTATGATCTTCATGTAATGATATTGATGTAATGAAAGTTGTAATTTTGATGTAATGAAAGTTTCAATTTTGATGTAATGAAAGTACTATTTTTGATGTAATGAAAGTATAATTCTGATGTAATGTAAGCATAGTTTCTTTTTAATGAAATTTCAGTTTCATTTTGCAATACTTGACCTTTGATGAAATTTTAGTTTCATTTTGTAACACTTGACTTTTGATGAAATGAAATTATCTTTTGATCTATCAATTTGATCTTTTGACTTAACTTTTCTTTATCTTTTTGTAGATTACAAAAAAGGGGGAGAAAGTTATGTCGTATATGCATTGATTAGTAATTGATTGGAATTCAATTAAAGCTTATTTGATTGATTAATTTAATTGGAGAAAGTTATGTTGTATATGCATTGATTGGTTATGCTTTAATTGGCATTTATTTAATTAATATCAAGTGACTTTGTATCAAGTGATACAAGTGATTTTGGATATGCATTAATTCAATTAAGCTTAAGTGAAAATTGAAATGACTAAATTCTAAGTATCAAACACGAACAATTGATAATTTGAACTTCATAGGGGGAGTTACCTTATTCAGGGGGAGCTTACTTATGAGGATCACTCTCTTGAAAATTTTAATTTAAGAATACTATGCATATACTCATTGTTTTTATAATCATCAAAAAGGGGGAGATTGTTGACCCAACTATTGATTTTGATGATTAATAAAGGAATTGAGTATATTTATTTGATTACTAATGGATTTGACAAGTATTTCAGGACTCAAAAATATTGATCAATTTAAATAAATTAAGAAACGTGTTTTGAATCAATTGCAAAACATCTATTTCAAAGTTTTAGAACCTGGAGTCGACACCTAGAATTCCTGGAGCCGACCCCATGGCCATTCAAATTTTCTTCTGATTTTTGATACGGTCCGAAGCCGACACCTAGAGTTTCGGAGCCGACACCCAGAGTTTCGGAGTCGACACTTACAGTGTCTAGAGCCGACTCCGATGCGGGGACAGAATGTTAATTTTTTGAGCATCTTGGAGCCGACACCTACAGTATTCGGGAGCCGACACCTAACGATGGCGAGCCGACACCTAACTTTTTCGGAGCCGACTCCTCGACGAACTCAGAACTTTCTATTTTTGGAAAAACGACTTGAGCCGACACCTGAAAAGTTGGAGCCGACTCCAACCTGACTGGGACGAAAATTTAAATTGCCAGATCAGCTCTAATGGTAATATTTCCTTTTTACCTAATTTCTAACGGATATATTTTGTTTCCAGGTACATTCCAACGGCTAGTTTTCTTCAAAACGGATTAAAAGAAATCTATAAAAAGGGAAAAACACCCGTTTGAAAAGGGACGAAAATAGAAAAATTTCAAATCAAAAATCCGAGAAAGCCTTAGCCTGAATCTCAAGAGAAAAGCACTCAAATTCAAATCCTTCCACTCCACAAAGCTCAAAGAAGAATCCAAGGCATTCAATCTTGAAAAAATTGAAGGATTCTCAAAGGGAAAGAAGAAACCTTGTTTTGAAGATTTTTAACTTGTCATCCACAACATTTGCAACGAATCAAAGCTGAGGCCTGATTCAACATCTCCAAAGAGAAGAGGAAAAGAAGAAAAGAAGAAAAGCTCAACTCCAATCTACTTCAAACAGGCTTTTCTAAACTTATTTGTTCATTCATTTGAATATCTGCTCATTTGAGGAGCTTTGTATTATTAAAAAAAATTCTTTTCATTCTTGTTTGTGCTGGTTCAATCTGGGGGATTGAACTAGTGGAGGTTGTATACCTCGGGTCAAGCTAGATAAGCTTGAGTTTAGGGTTTTGTGCTGGTGAGCCCGGAAAACCGGCTGGGTTCGTTGTGATCCCGGGAAAACAACAAGTTTTGAGTTGTGATCTTGTAAAACAACTCGGCTGTAATCTAGTCGATTATAGTGTGGACCCAAGTGAATCTTGGGAGTGGACGTAGTGTTGGATACACCGAACCACTATAAAATCATTGTGTTTGCCGTGCTTCCATTATCTCTATCTCTATCTCCTTGTTTGTGCTTTATATTTGCCTTGCATTTAATTTCATTTAACTTAAAGCTAATAGTTTTCAAAAGGTTTAATTTTTTTAAAGAACCCAATTCACCCCCCCCCCCTCTTGGGTTGCCATCTGGGCCAACAATCTTCTTATTTGGAAAATATATTTTTTGATATCTTTTTCTTATTTCAAGATGCCGCCTATCTCCTTATTTGGCAAAGCTATCCTCTGATCTCTTTTTTTTATTTCAAGATGCTACCTATCTTCTTATTTGAAAATAGTATGGTGCCCTTATTATTATTATTTTTTCATATAATTCAAGGGTTATGGTTTATTATAAAGACCCCTCCCTTCTTTTTGTAAAGAACAATTGATGATGAATGAAAAAGATTCTTCTTCTTCTATTTTTTTTGTGCTTCTGAGCATTGACACTCCGTGAGGAAGAGGGTGAAAAGCCCAACAAATATCCGTTCCAACACCTATTCTAAGCATTCCAGCCCTAAGACGCCAAGGTGCTACGATCCTTAGATGAAGTCCTCCTTGCCTTTAGAACCATTTGAAGGAAAGCCGAAACATCTATGATAGCATAGCTTCATCTTTCAGGTGCTCATCCTGAAAGTTGTGTGATCTAATCTTTTAGGACAAAGACCATCATTGCCTGGTAATCAGACTCATCCCTTCTCATAAGTTCTGTTTTGTTGAAGAGAGAGCATATTCTAAGTAGTGGTTTCTCAACCCTGTTTTCTTTATTACTTAGTAAATCGTGTATAGTGAGTAGTTATTTTACTCTTTGCATATTCATCCTTACTTTATTCTTACTCATATCAAAAAGTAAAGCACCTTAAAATATGAAGTATTGCTCTACGTTAATCTCTTGTATGGTACATTCTGCATCATACAGCCATCCACACCGATGAAACATAACCTGTCAGTTCTGACATGCCACGAGGAAAGCAAGCCCCTACTGCCACCACTCTTGCTGCGCATGTTCTGATAATCAATTCTGCTGCAAGCCACATTCTAGCGTCCAATCACGCTACAGACTCTAAACTTTCATAAAATGGATAAGATGGACCCCCTACCAGGTAACAACTCTTACACACTCACATAGAGCACCTCTCTAAGACTCTCGAGCTTTCTTTTAAGCTCACGGTTGTTGCTTAGAGCACTAACTTGAGCATCAGAAAGTCTCCGTTGGAATCTCTGATCTTCAAAACTTTTTGCAGGTCTTCGATCGAGTCAAAGCTGGTCGAAAGATCCTAGGCTCACTGGAGAAGGTGACCAGACATTCACGGACGATCGAGAAAGATCTCCGATTGAGGTGAAATCCGCCAAAAGATTCTAGCCTCGCTGGAGAAGGTGACTAGACGCTGGCGAACGATCGACCAAGGTGATCTAGTGCCAGCAAGTATCATCAAAGTTTGTTTAATGATATTTTTTTCCTTAATCATTTATCATTCATTCATCATAAAAGGTTGATATTTTGAAGTATGATTTCAGGATCATTCTCCCTTCATGGTTGCTATGCTCTTTGTTGAGTTGGAATATTGTTTGCTAAATTTTCATGTCTAAGCTCTCTATCCCAAAGAATTATAATAGATAGATTATTCTCATCATAAGAATAAAAAAATAGACAACTTTATCAATAGATTAATAAATTCTCTAATTTTGAAACTTAATATTAATATATTGCACAAAATTTAAAATTATGTGAAAAAATTTTGGGATCATCTTTTTAAACAATAATGAGCTCATTCGGTTTGTACCATTAAAACAAATTTGTTCAACCAGTTTTATAAAAGTAAAATCAGAATAATTAATGGTAGCCCATATATAGAAAACTTCCTGTGTTCTTTCACTTAAGCAATATTATTTGTAGTTAATTAAATTTAAAGAATATTTATTTGTTTAAAAATGATGCTCAAGCTGAATAGTTAAACCTAATGTGGTGGCCATAATTTTGAAAACATTTGATCCTTTGATACAACACCTCAAAAATAATTCAGTCTCATGAAAGTTACCAATATTGAATTATGGCAGTTGTTATGCCCCTTATTTTTGTTTTAACTTCTTTAGAAGACTTATTTTATTCTCTTTATGAGTTTTATTTTTATCAACATTGAATTAGTTTATGATTATAGTCTTTTATTTTTGTAAGTATTTTGATCCTAGTTTCGTTAAGTGTACTGATTCTAGTCCTATTTTTTTAAGATAGATTTACTTTATAAATAGGCTTATGGTGTATTCCATTGAATAAAGGAATTGATAATGAATATATAAGATTTTTTCTCTTTTCCTAGCTTAGAGTAATTCATTGCTTGAGGGGTGTAAAGTCATAAATTTTATAGGATGATCAGAGATGCTGAATCGAAGACTTTCAAGGGGTTAGTGCAAAACTAGTAGTTATCTCCTTTTCACTTATCTATATCCAATTTGGTATCTCTGCAAAGTCGGTCTATATCAATATCACTTATTAGGCCTAGGATGACTGAAGAGGATGATAAATTGGGTTTTATAAAAATTTAAAAATCAAAGCTTAAAAATAAGTATATAAATTTTGAACTTAAGCACAAGGGTCAAATGTTAAAACAACTAGAGTACTAAGAAGATAGATCAAATTAAGTCAAATGCTCAACAAGCAATTATACCAAACGTAAAGCTAGACAAGAAAAGGTATCAATTAAAACAAAGCTCAAGTATCAAGCATGTCATAACAATTAAAAACCAATGGTAAGAAATAAATGAAAAAGTAAATGAGAAATAAATATTTTATAGTGGTTAGATATGTTTTGCCTACATCCACTCCCCAAGATATCCTTCTTAGGGATTCCACTAAGCCAATCCTCTTAACTAAGTGACAACCAAATTCTTACGCCGCTCCTTTTTCTAGGCTTAGAAGTAATCTTATAATCCTTTTGACGAACTAAGAATGAATCCACTCTCTCTTTCTCATGGGCTAAAGAGGGACACTATACTCTTCTTTTCCCAAACTTATGAGGGACCCTTACACATCTCTTTTACAAGAGAAAGAATAAAATAATCTATCAAAGAATATATAAATGTGGCACTAAACTATGCTAGAGAGAATTTTCACTCTAAGGCTCCAGAACTTTTTCTTTAAGGATTTCCCAATGATTTCTAACTTAATTCTATCTTTTATCCATTATCTAAAATAAGTGCCAAAGGTCCCAATTTGTAAGGCTTGAGAAACCATTGTTGGGACACAAAACTAACTCCTAATTGTTGATTGAAACTAGCTAGCTCCTAATAGTCAATCAACTACTAGGGCTAAAACAGCTCGATCGCTAGGCCTATATCAATCAACCTACCTAGTTTTAATAGACTGATCACTGATGAGACAAAAGACATGGTTTCGACTCTGTTTTGACACAGCTTCTCTGTAATCAACCATGGTTTGATTCAACCGACCATTCAAACTATATTTTGAATTTTTAAATATCTTTTATATATTTTTTATCCAAAACCTAAGTTTATCATTTGAAATAAACTTTAAGCCTCGTGCAAATCTCTCTTACTAAGTTTCATAAAGATTATCCTTAGAAAAATAACAAAATACAAGTTGAGACTTTTCTTTAAATGTTCTTACATTGGTTGATATAGGGTTTGACTTTATTTTCATTGACTTGATTTTCTTACATGCTGCTTAAATTTCTTCTGATGAAATGTTACTTTTTTTTAAAAAAAGTTTTTTTTAAGAAGGTTCAAACTTTCAAGAGAATTCTATATAGATTTTCTTGAAAAAAAGTATTTTTAAGAGTTTCATTCATAGATTGAACGAGTCCGAGTTGAACATCCTATTTAGAAAAATCTACTCACTCTTTTTTGCGGTTAATTTAACTTTTATCATCACGAGTTTTCTTCGCATAACATATCAATTCAAAAGCGGTCGCATGGGCAAGGCTTTGCAATACTTAAATCTATATTATCACTTTTATCGGATCGGAGTGGCTACTACTCCTTTTCAGTTCCTCAATTTTTTACAATATATTGTTCTTTATTACTTTTTTGAGTTGCAGAGTAATGTGATGGTATCGATATGAATTAAGAAATTGGTCACATTGCAATCACATTCCAATCAACGACAATAATATGAAGGGTAATTAAATAGTTTTGTTGAAAGCAGTTTTAAAACTGGGACATGCCCATTCTCTCCAGGCTTTATTAATCCGGTAGCTTCTCAAACTGGAACAAACAACCGTAGTTCCTCCATCGATGACTAAATTGTGTCCACTGATGAACGCCGACTCATCCGACGCCAGAAATAAGGCCGCCTCCGCGACATGGCTGGCCTTCAGCACCACGCCCTTCAAGTTCGCCATGGCACAGCTGAGCTCCTCCACCTTCCTTGGGCTCATGCCTTCGAACCCACAGCCAATGGCGTGGCCACGCCGAACGGCGACACGCAGTTCACCCGGATCCCGTGCCGCCCCAGCTCGCCCGCGGCCGCCCGAACCAACCCCAGCACTGCATGCTTCGACGCAGTGTACGCCACCGGCCCGAGCCCACCTCGGCACGACGCGACGCTCGCAGTGCATACTATCGATCCTCGCCTGCCAAGACCCACCATCGCGCGCGCGCGTGCTTCACGGCCGCCGTCATCCCTCGGACGTTCACCGCCATGACCCGATCCAGCTCCCCCACGTCCACGTCCAAAATGGACGTCGCCGATTCCAGGACCCCGGCGTTGCTGAACATGACGTCGAGCCGGCCATAGGTGCGCAACGCGTGCTCCACCGTCTCTCTACCTGCTTCTCGTCCGTCACGTCGCAGTGCTTGTAGCTACATTTGCCGGGACCGATGGAGGCCGCCACAGCGGCGCCTAACTCGTCTTGGATGTCGGCGATGACGACGGTGGCTCCATTGGCGGCGAAGAGTCTGGCCGCGGCCTCGCCGATGCCGCTTGCCGCCCCGGTGACGATGGCCACCTTGCCTTCCAACCTGAAGTCATATTAATAATACGCACGTATGCTGAAACATTCTGAACAAGATCCAGCCATATATGAAGTTTTAAGAGAACAAATTCTCTTACCTTGGCTTGGACATTGGATGGAAATGGATTCCTCTGGTCTCCTCTGAAACTGCTGGGAAAGTGAGCTTTCCTTTCCCCCTTGGTTTAATTTGTAGTGCAAACGGAGACAGAGAGGCATTAAACTATTTAGATTCAACGCATGGGGATGCTACAAGGATTGGGTGAGGCCAGGAAGTCAGAGACAAAGGCGGGGAAAAACGTGGGTACGTCCATGGGAGTGGGGGCATCGTGCATGGCAATTGGGGCCGCTTGACGGCTGGCGATCGAATCTGCTGGTGTGTAACTCAGCTGTGCAGCCTAAAACCCGAACCATGTTCCCAAGCGAGTCAGCAATAGACACGTTCGTTCGTCCATTGCGCGGACCTTGCGTAACAGTAAACTAGTTTTGATTACCAATTTGTTTGTTACCACGGTTGGTGTTGTGGGCGGCACACCTGATCCGTCCCCCTACTGTTAACAGTCAGCGCCATGCGCGGCTCTCATATTCCTTGCCTCCTGTTTTTTAAAATATTTTCCATTTCTTTCACTTCTTTCAAAGTCTTATGCTTCTTCCACAAGTCAAGGTCAGCTGAGTCTGATGCCTGAATAATTTATTTTGTTTCTTAAAATTAGAGTAGGTCGTATACATTAATTAGAAGTTGCTGGAAGTATTTAAAATAGAATTTTTCGATATGAAATAAGAAAAATAAACTATCTACTAACCACCCCCCCTTTTTTTTTCAATCAAATCATATTTCTTTTCTCTCTTCTCATGTATTATTTACAAACTTTGATTTCTTATATGTACTCTTGTGCCTTGTTCACGTGGGGTAACATTGACCAAAGCGGAGAAAACTTATAAAACCTATCATATTTGATCTTAAAAATTTTACATTAGCTGGCCTTCAATCATTAATTTGGTAGAATGAGCAATCTATCATATGGCATTTCTTTATGTTGGAGCCAATAATTTAGTAAGAAGTAAACCAGAGCAAAAAATTATAAAAGTTATCGGGCTTGATCTTAAAAGTTTTCCATTAGCCAGCCTTCAATAATTAACTTTGTAGAGTACTGAGCGATTAATCGTCATATGGCCTTTCTTTATGTTGGAGCCAATAATTTAGCAAGAAGTAAACCAAAGCTAAAACTTAAAAAATTCACATTAGCCGGCCTCCAATCTTTAATTTAGTAGAGTGAGTAATTCATCATATCATATGAGCTTTCTTTATGTTGGACCCAATAATTTAGCAAGAAGTAAACTAAAACAAAAACTTATAAAACCTATGAGACTTGAACTTAAAAAGTTTCACTTAGCCGGCTTCCAATCTTTAATAAGATATATTTTAAAGTTTTCGCTTTGGTTTACTTCTGGCTAAACAAAATATGACTATCTTATTAAAGTACCAAGAATAAAATTGTTTTTTAATCTATCATTGTTCAGTAAATTAATTAATTTAAAATTTAAGATTAAAAATAGGTGAAATATTTGTTCAAAATAGAGTTTTTTTAAATATATAAACTTAATTCAAATGAAATAAATTTTTTTATGATAAAAAAATGGTTATTACGAAAATGACTACTATAGTTCTAATCAGGGTGGCAATTCATATTTCGTATCGCATTCGCATTGTATCGAAGATAGGGTATAAAAATATATGGATTGACATGAACACGATATGATTAGTTAATTGTATCAAAAATTTAAACACAAATATGACATGATTATTACAAAGATAACACAATACAATGTACAAAACCTATTTAATAAATAATATTAAATGATACAATACGATTCGCTCAAGATGCATAGACACAATATGCTTAACATAAATAGGCTCAATTTGAGCCACCTAACATGACCTACTTAATATATCATTAACTAAATGAATCCTAAATAAGTTACTTTCAAATTGATGAGTCAATCCGCAACATAACACGATTATTTTATGTCATAATCGCATCAACATATTATGGCAGAATATACTTAAGGTCAACCCGAACCTATTTATTTTATACTGAGTTCAAGTTATGTTCATGTGTCGCATTTAATTTGCCACCCATAGTCCTAACAAATCTTTATAATGTTTTCCTTGGATAATACTTTGATTTCATGGTTAAAACAATATTTAAAAGCTATTTAATTAGCATTACATATAGTATAAAGAAAAACTTAATTTTATACTATGAACCATTTCATTATCTATCATTTATTTATCATATTTTTATATTATTATTTTTTATATAACTAAATATAATTTAATATTTAAATATTATTATAATTGAAATATTTAAGCCATCTCATATTTAAAGAGAGAGGAATATGTATGCAGATTAGATTGCTAGCAACTTATGGATTAAGGTAAAATAAAAAAATGCCATCATTAAATTATTTTATATAAAGATTGTAAGGAAAAAGAATAGCAAAACACTGTCAACAATAAGAGCTCTTTAATTCTACCAAGTTATTATGCAAAAGTGAAAGCTAAGAGAAGCTTTCAACTAGTTTCCACCGTGTGGACAAAATCAGCTTTGCCATGTGACTACATGTTAAACTAGAATTATTTTCTTTCTATGCATGTAGTAAAAATAAAGTCTTTATAACATGATTTTTTTAATCAAAAGTTATTTAAATACTATATATTTAATTACACATATATACATACACACATATATAAAGGGCTAGTAGTGTTGACCCCACATTGATTTTGATGATCACAAAATAATTAAGTAAGTGGCTAATAAGTTTGATATGGAGTTATAGTGAAAAGTAGGTATTAATCACAAGTCATCATGAAAAAGAATATGAAATTTAAGCGCTTAACAATGTCTTTGCCTCAAGAAGGAAGGTTGAAAGAAAAACAAAGCCAAAGAAGGATGACTCAAGCTTTAAATGATTAACATTCAGATGTTTGAAAGAGAAACTAGGCTAGAGAAGGATGACTCAAGCTTTAAATGATCAAGATTTAGATATTTGAAAAGAAATAAGGCCAAAGAAGAATGACTCAAACTTTAAATGATCAAGATTTGGATGATTGGGAAGCTATTTTATGAAGAAGAATTAAGATACAAAGCTAGCACCCTTGAATTCATCAAAATAAGAAGATTTTATGGCAGTGAAATGATTTTGGTGATTTAGAACAGAGTATCCAGCTCTCATGTCGGCTATTGAGGAAAATTTTAGTCTTGGATTGAAATTCTAAAAGCTATGCTCCT
Source organism: Calamus simplicifolius (assembly GCA_900491605.1). NCBI lineage: Eukaryota > Viridiplantae > Streptophyta > Magnoliopsida > Arecales > Arecaceae > Calamus > Calamus simplicifolius. The sequence continues at coordinate 34,928 of UESW01002872.1, forward strand.
ATTAGTCGATATGAGAGTCAACTACCATGGAAAAAACTAGCCCCATATAGAGTAGCCGACTTGTAAGCCTGAAGACAACCTTTCTAACAGCTAGTTCTGACGCGTTTCAGCTTGCGTAATCTTCACTCCAATCACTCCTAATGGTTTAAAATGGATAGTGAATGTTGTAATACTTCAGAAGGCTTTAAATACAAGATCAAATGGGTGATTTTAAGAAAAGAGAAGAGGAGAAACTCAAGGCATTCAAAGTCATTAAAAGCTCTTATACTTCAAGGCATTCAAAGTCATTAAAAACTCATTCAAGGCTTCGCCAAATAACTCAAGAAGCTTCCTCAAGTGCTCAAGCTACTTCATTCAAGAAGAAGAAGCTCATTTAAGAGGAGTCTTCATAATTTGAAAAGTGCCATTATTATTTTATTTGCTCACTTAGGAGCTTTAATACTTTGATTCTTGTATCCTTTCTTACTTATTTGAGTTTTAACTTGGTTGAAACTTATCTTGGATGTACCAAACCCAAAATCGATTGTTTGTTTGGCCTCCACGTGTCGTGTAAATGAGAAGCTAGCTAAGTTAGCTACGGATTAATTGTAATCATTAAAGAAATGATTAGTAGAGTGAATTCCCAAGAGGTCATTAGGGGAGTAGACATAGGCGCAAGGTTGGCATCGAACAACTATAAATTTCTTGTGTTTGTGTGTGATTGGCTTCTTGTACTTAATTGCTCTTCATTTCATATGGTATTTTCTGATTTTTAGTTTTAGAAATGCACATTTTTGCTGATTTTTTTGAAGAATTCAATTCACCTCCCTTTTGGGTTGCTTAACTAGGCAACAAATAGAAACTAAATGATAAGCAAAAAATTTAATCACATTAAAATCTATATGTAATAATTGTCATAAAGTATTAAGGGATGAATAACATATATTTATACACAATAATCTAATAATAGGTTAAAATTTGGTCATATTTAAAATTTAGCTATGTGTATAACCATTTTTTTAATATTTATATGATAATTAGGGATTTGCTATTGATTTTTCCCCATTGGGAAAAAAAAGATAAGAGAGCCCAATGTAACTTAAGATGAAAAATAAAAATTATGTCTTGTTGAAAATAAAAGTCATATGCATTTAATAGTTATATTTCGTAATTATCTGCTATTACTTTCTTTTTTATAAATCAAAGAAAAAATTGGTTCCTCGTTAAAAACAATAATTGTTGCCTTTTTGACTTAAAAAAAAGAACAAACATGAGTTGGGATAAAAAATTAATAATTTCTAATCAAAAAGAATATTCCCAATAGAAAAAATAAAAGAATGGCTAAAATAATTAACAGTTTGATGTAAAAAAATTAATAGTTTTCAACTGAAAAAAAAATCTTTGTGGAAAAAAGGCTAAAAAAATTAATAGTTTGGTGTAAAAAAAGTTTCTAATTAAAGAAAAAGTATTCTCTATGGGATAAAAGAAAAAAAAAACTGGCTAAGAAAATAATAGCTTGATGTTAAAAAAAGTTCTCAACTAAAAAAAAGTATTCCTCGTGTAAAATTAATAGAAAGAATAACTAGCTTAAAAAATTAATAATTTGACATAAAATTTATTTCCTTCTAAAAAAATAATTGACCTCCTTTTCAATTGGAAAAAAATAGAAATAGCAAATATGAGATGAGATAACAAAATTAATAGTTTCTGACCGAAGCAGATGTTCCCAACTCGGCTAAAAAAATTATTAGTTTGATGGAAAAAATAATAATTTCTAACTATAAACGATCTACACAAAAAAAAGAAGAGAAGAATTAACTTAAAAAAGTTCATAGTTTATCTTACCTATTATGATCTCTAGACTTTGTTAATTAATCTTGATGATAAGATCAGTTCATTTCTTTGTTCTATTTCTTTTGAGGTACAAAAGAGCCAGCAAAAGTGAAGTATCCTACCAAGCGAATGTATAGCTTTGTGGATGGCAATAGAGATAATTCTTAATAAGGTAGCTACAAAACTCTACAGTCATGTATATCTTAAATTCTATAAAAACGAGATGAGCAAAAGATATTTCAAGATAGCCAAGCTGTAATTAAGATGGCGATTTTATCTCCATGAAGGGTCTTTGGGATTAGGATGGAAATGACACACACACATACATACACACACTTTTTTACTGAAACTTACCTTAAATCTAAATTTTAAATATTTTAAAGTTTTAATATTAAAATATTTAAATATTTTAAATTTTTAATATTAAAATATTAAAATATTTTAAAATGATTTTCTAAAGATAATTTAAACAAAATTAAAAAAAGTAAAAAGGGGGACAACAAAATGGCACTATAGCAAAAGAAGGAAATCCCAACTCTTTTTTCCTGACGCTAGGGTCTAGCATTGGGATATCCCGCAACCGGCCGACGCTTTTAAATAGCATTGGCAGGATGTCGACGCTTATAAGCATCGGCAGATAACTGAAGGGAGAAATAATCTCCGAGGCATGCATATTTTAATTTTGATAACAATTATCAATAGGGAAATTTAAAGATTACATATTAATCTATCTAACATGCATCAAGATCATATCTTTGCCTTATATTATAAGATCGTTTGATCTAAATAATGCATATAAATTAAATAATTAAGATTATATCTTAATCATCAAGATGAGAAGTCATACTACTCATCTTGAAACCTGCCTTAAGATCTAGGGATCAAATCACTCACCTTAAGAACAGTAGGTAAATCCTTTGTGCTCTGCAGCCGTTCAATCGTCCGGCCTCTAGTATCGTCCACGCGAAGCCCCCGAATGGTCGGATTCCTAGGAGTGCTAGCTCATGGAAAAATAATTTTGCTGATCTTGAATCCTCCCACTTGAATCTTCTTCCAAGATCTTCCAAGATCCATCAAACTTTTCTGACACCAGAATAACACCAGGATTTTCTATTCTAACTCTTTAGAAATTCAATCCATAACATCTCGTTGTTGTAATCTGGTGAGGGATGTCCTTCAATTTATAGGCTCAATTCTAACTTTTAGAATTCTGTCGTTCGGTTAAAACCAAAGAGATGCATTGTTTAATTCTGACGTTCGGTGAAAACCAAAGAGACGCAACCTTTTGTTTAATTCCGAAGTTCTGTGAAAACAAAAGAGATATGAATTCTAATCACTTCGAATTCCATCGTCTCGTTAATTCAAAGAGGCACATTAATTCCACTTTAATTCTAACACTTAGAATTCCAATGAAAATGGTTTGGAGAAGATTAAATTAATGTATTAAATTCTACATGAGAATTTAATCAAGTTATCTCATTAAGTGAGATCCTTTTTGCAAGGGGTTTGGGTTGGTTTAAGTTGATTTAAATTTATTGGACTGAACCTACATAGATCATTGTTCTAGCACAAATCAAATTTGTCTAGTCCTGAATCTATTAAATCCAAATTAAGTCTAATTTCAAATCAATATTTGAAATTGACTAGTCCTTCTAATAGAATTAAACCAAATTGAATCTTATTCACTTGAACTTAACCCAATTGAGATAATTCAATCAATCAAATCGATTAATTAAATCATGTACGATTCTCAATCGTTGATCAGCAAATAGATCATCCTAAGAAACTTCTATGCATGTGATTCTCTAGGTTCGAACATAAGCCGATAGCATAGAAACAACTTTCTATACTAATCGATGTGCCCATCTAGCAATGGAACCCGACGTCCAGATAGGTCGAAGAGTTACCGAGCAAACTCCAAGAACCCTAAGAAATAGTTACCGTATAATTCATCCTCTTGACCATAAATGCTAAGGATGGCTTAAGAGCCTGTCAACTTTAAACAGCAAATCCATAAAGTGATTTCAATTTTAGTGATCATGTGACTTTCACATAAAGTGCCTTGGCCAAGGTCTTGCTAAATTGAAACACAAGCATTTCTCTTTTTAACGGGATAGGTCAAATTCCATCTTGATCCATAACTGACTACCACAAGTACTTGACTGTACCTAGTAACCTTTCGTAGCTGGATTAGAAACCTAGGTGGTCCGGCACCTAAGTACAATAAGTTGCTTGCAAGTCACCGGTTGTGATCTTCAGGTCTAAAGGATACTTATACCTATATCTTCTCGGATTAACTCTTGACAGCAGAGTATCCAAAAATGAGTCACGTTCGGTGAAATGTACTCCTATACTTTCACCTGTATGTCATACCAGTGTCTCTATACTTCTTGGTTAAGAGGACAACAAACAAATATGATATACAACGTCCTATATTTGATAGTACTATGGCCCTGTTATAGTATATCATTTAGTCGCGAACTCTTTTAAGAACCTTCAAAGATAAATCCTCCTTTATCGTGAAGAAAGATCCTGAGGGCTTCATTACTATTAGGAGTTTTAAGAAAATATTCTTGTAATGAATAAACTGCCAAATAACTTTTATTAATATATCAATTTTTATATAATTTATATTAGCACAATCATCAAATGATTGGCTTTAGGATACAATTCCCAACAAACTTCAACTTAGCCTAAAGCCACTCATTACAGTATCTAATACCCATCTTCAATTTATAGTCATCAAACTCCTTGATGCTGAGTGCTTTAGTAAATGGGTCACCTAGGTTTTCCTTTCCGTCAATCTTCTGAAGATTTATGTCACCTCAGTCTACATCTCTCGAATAAGATGAAACTGGCGCAGTATGTGCTTGATGCGCTGATGTGCTCGTGGTTCCTTTGCTTGAGCTATGGCACCAGCACTATTACTGTACAACAGGACTAGTCCACCTATGGAAGGTGCTACTCCAAGCTCGGAAATGAACTTTCGCAGACACACAGCTTCTTTTGCAGCATCTGATGCAGCGATGTACTCTGCCTCGCACACCGAATCTGCCACTGTATGTTGCTTGGAACTTTTCCAGCAAACAGCTCCACCATTTAGGATAAACACGAAACTCGATACACTTTTGTTATCATCATGATCTGATTGGAAACTAGAATCAGTATATCCAACAAGTTTCAAATCAGACTCTCCATAGACTAACCACTGGTCCTTAGTATTTCTTAAATACTTAAGGATTGTCTTAACAACTTGCCAGTGTTTTTCTCCTAGATCAGATTGGTATCTACTCACTACTCCTAATGAGTATGCCACATCTGGTCTTGTATATGTCATAGTGTATATAATCGATCCCACTGCCGAAGTATATGGAATTCGACTCATACATTCTCTTTCATTTGGAGTTGTCGAACAATCCTTCTTAGAAAGATGAATTCCATGGCCTATCGGAAGATAGCCTTTCTTGGAATTCTCCATGCTAAACCTCTTTAGCACTGTGTCAATGTACGTAGATTGGGATAGACCAAGCATCCTCTTAGATCTATCTCTATAGATCTTCATCCCTAGGATGTAGGAGGCTTCTCCCAGATCTTTCATGGAGAATTGTGATGATAACCATGTCTTTATTCCTTGTAATGCAGGGATATCATTCCCGATTAAGAGAATATCATCCACATATAATACAATAAATACAATAATAGAACCGTTAGTCCATTTATAAATGTAAAGTTCTTCTTTATTCTTAACAAAGCCATAAGATTTGATCACATTATCAAATCGTATATTCCAACTCCTAGATGCTTGCTTAAGTCCATAAATGGACTTCTGTAGCCTGCTCACTTTAGACTCGTCTTCAGATATGAAACCTTCAGGCTGTATCATATACACCTGTTCTTCTAAATTACCATTTAGAAAAGCAGTTTTGACATCCATCTGCCAAATCTCATAATCGAAGTGTGCTGCTATAGCTAGCATAATCCGAATGGATTTCAGCATTGCCACAGGAGAAAATATTTCGTCATAGTCAATACCATAACGTTGACGATACCCCTTAGCAACCAGACGTGCTTTGTAGGTCTCTACCTTTCCGTCTGCGCCTCTTTTCTTTTGAAAACCCACTTATGCCCTATGGGTTTTATCCCTTCGGGTGGGTCAACTAATGTCCATACATTATTTTTCTTCATGGAATCAAGTTCGGATTTCATGGCATCAAGCCATTTATTAGAGTCAATCCTTTGCATAGCATCCATATAGGTAATTGGATCCTCGTTGTTCTCATCGAGCTCAATAGGATCATCGTTCTAGACCAAGAAACCTAAGTATCTGTCCAGTTGATGTGGTACTCTACCAGATCACCTTAATGGTGCATCTAAAATGGGTTTGAGTTTGATCTAATCAACTCAGATTCTAAGGGTTCACTGGTTTGTGTTGTTCCTTCTACTTGATGAGCTTCCTCAAGTTCAATATTAGAGCTATTTGTTCCTTCACTAAGGAACTCCTTTTTAAGAAAAACTGCTCTATTACTAAAGAACAACTTTTGTTCTTCAGTATTGTAGAATTAATATCCTTTGGTTTCTTTCAGATAGCCGATAAAAAAATATTTATCAGATTTAGATTCAAGTTTGTCTGATTTTGCACGTTTCACATAAGCCGGACACCCCCAGACTCTCGGATAGGTGATAACCGGTTTATGTCCATACCACATCTCATGTGGAGTTTTAGAAACAGACTTACTTGGAACCTTATTATATAACAAGCTGATTCTAATGCATATCCCCAAAATGATATTGGCAAGCTTGCAAAATCCATCATGGACCGAACCATGTCTAACAGAGTTCGATTCCTTCTTTCGGACACACCGTTATGCTGCGGTGTTTCTGAAGGAGTCCATTGGGAGAGAATCTCATTCTCCCTTAAATATGTCACAAAGTCATTTGAAAGGTATTCGCCTTCTCGACCTGATCGAAGGGTCTTAATACATTTTCCTGTTTATTTTTCTACTTCTTTATGATATAGTTTGAATATTTCAAATGACTCAGATTTATATCTCATAAGATAGACATAACTGAACCTAGAAAGGTCGTCTGTAAAAGTAATGAAGTAGTAATATCCACCTTTGGCACAAGTGCTCATTGGTCCACATACATAAGTATGTACTAGACCCAATAGCTCTTTGGCTCTTTCACCTTTTCCAGTAAAAGATGACTTGGTCATTTTACCAAGAAGACAGGATTCACAGGTAGTTAATGATTCACAATCATCAATTCGAAGGATGCCCTCATGAGTTAACCTGTTTAATCTATTCTTATTGATATGATCCAGCCGATGGTGCCAAAGATAAATGTCTGTGACATCAGTTATTATAGGGCGCTTACTTGATTTGTACACTACATTTATAGGTTGTGATAATATATAAATGCCATTAGATAAATGCCCAGTCATTATAGTGACTCCATTCATAATGATATTCAAAGTAACATCCTTTATTGAAATTTCATAATGACTTTTGGCCAGAAGGCCTACAGAAATTACGTTCAACAAGAATGTTGGGCAAAAATGACAATCATTTAGTATAATGGCATTTCTATTAAAAACTATTTCAAGAACTCCTAATGCTAGAATTGGAACTAATCTTCCATCGCCAACATTAAGGAATCTTTCATTGTCCTCAAATCTTCTAGTGACCTGTAGTCCCTACAATGAATTGCAAATGTTAAAAGGACTCCCGGTATCTAATACCCAGGTCTGATTATCATATACAGAAAAATTACAAGGTGTTATCATATAAATACCTTGTTGAGCAACATCTTGCCCCTTTTTCTTCTTTGGCCTGTTTGGATCAAGTGTGACAATGTAAAGAGGATAGTTCCTCTTCCAGTGCCCTTGCATCTTGCAATGAAAGCATTCAACTTGACTTTTATCAACTTTCTTTTTCTGCATCTGACCACTTATAGATGTCCTAGCATATTGCACCTTTTTCTTATTCTTTTTCTTCTTTTCTTTCCCAAAGGGTTGATGCCCTACCTTAAATCCTTCAACCACATTAACCAAACCCTTAGAGAGCTGATTATCCTTCTCAAAGTTCTGTAACAACCCCAACAAATCATGGTAGTTGACTGCAGGCTTTGTCATTCGAAAATGAGTAAGGAAAGGTCGGAAGGATGAAGGCAAGGAATTCAGGATCGCATCTTTTTCCAACTGCTCATGTAGGGGAAAGCCGAGCTTGCTTAGGAGTTCTATCTTCTCGATCATGTATAATACATGATCAGTGACAGGAGATTCATCCCTCATTCGAGCATTAAAAATAGCACAACTAGTCTTGTGCCTTTCAACATCGTCGGGTGTGCCGAAAGATTCATTCAACGCTTGAATGATTTCTTCCGGCTGAGCATTCTCGAATCAGCGACCGAATTCATCGTTTATTGTTACTAGCATGATGCAACGTACGCTAGTTCTATCATTGAGCCACTTCTGATAAGTGTCTTTGTCAGAACTTTGGGTGTTTGTATCAGGTATCTTTGGTGCAGGATTATTCAGAATATATAGAATCCTCAGATGCTCAAGGACGATCTTAAGTTTTCTGAACCAGCTATTGAAATTTGAACCATTCAACTTGTCACTATCTAATAGGGACCTTAATGATAAATTAGTGGCCATGTTCTGCATAAGGAAAAACTAAAGTTTAGTAGTATATAAATTGATTCAGTCTAAAGACTTGGACTTTAGTCTAAAGATTCTTTCACTATTTTGTTCAAATTGGCAGCCTCTACACCCTAATTCGAAGAATTATTCTTAATTCTTTAGTGGGCACTAAGATCTACATAGACTACATACAGGCCTAAGTGAAGCTTGGCCAACCCATATGCATAGTAGGTTCAAAACCAATTGTTTCCCCAAATAATTCTTAATGTTCAGTTTTGCCCCATGTTCCTCTTCAGCAGGCATGAAGTGCCTCCACTGAAAGTTCTGGTTAGGTCCAACCATTAAATGATATAATCAGTGTAACATATCAATAGACAACCAAGCCCGAGTGAAGCTCGGCCCACCTGACTGTTTATTTAATAGCTACGCTGACTTATCATATAATGAATGATAATTCCGATGGTTGACAAGCACCAGGCATGGAGTGCCTCCAATGATTATCAAGACATCGGACTCATTATCACCCATCTTAATGAGAGGCTATGATTTAGTTATCATATAACTATTTCATTTTAAGGACCTAATAATTGTAGAGGATTTAATAATCTGAAGATAAATTGACTAATCAAGTTCTTCCACTGAATCTATGAAATCGGTAGAATGAAACAAGATTAAGTCAGGTTAAGTGGTACCTAAATCAGTCAGACTAATTTCCTTACAGGCATGGGTCAACCCGAATCAGGTAAATGATCTGAATCATAAATGGTTCACCATATTGACCAGGTAAGTGAGATCGATGGGAGGGATATGCCATTAACTCGTTAAAGATGCATCAATACGAATAGCTCCCAATTAAAACCATTCGATCGTTGATCCTAGAGCAACTTGCCAACTCACCTTGACATCATATGGTTAACCAATTTTGATTTGACAATCTAAGAGATTCGTGCTCAACCACGTAGCCTAATCTACTTCCATTTGGTTTAATCAAAGAGAATGACATGATCAACTACAACTATTGTTTGATTTAGAGCATTCTTAACCTAATCTAATTAATTTAGATTTGATCAAATATTCTTTTAGTCCAGTTGATTTAAACCTTAGGGTCTAACCCTTTATGAACCCGATTTAGCTAACTCAAAAAATTAAATATATTTCATGTTTACATGTCATATATTTCAATCAAGCATTACTTGCATTATGTTACTACTCATAATTCCTATATTTATATCATATCTAAAAAGATTATGAATTAATATTTGATATTCAAATAAAACTTCCATAAATATTTGTATGTTTCATAACATGGACTACAAGCCATTATATCTCATATCTATGTTTTAATACTAAATATGCAAATATCATGCTTTTATACAATATCAATATGTATCAAATATAAAACCTCTCTTGAGAGTGTGTGTAATCTGTGTTTTGATGCCAAAGATCAATTTAAATTATCTTTTGACTAAGCATCAACCGCATGACAATATGTCATAGAATACCTGGTTGAATGGGTAATTTGGATTTTTAATCCATCTGTGACTGAATAGCCAGGTGAATCATTTAGCCATAATTACACAATTAATAAGAACATTAATTTCTATGCAATAAATTAGATTAAGATGAAACCATTGTTCTGATACCAATTGAGAGGAAAAATAATCCCCGAGGCATGCATTTTTTAATTTTGATAACAAGCAAAAATTTAAAGATTACATATTAATCTATCTAACATGCATCAAGATCATATCTTTACCTTATATTATAAGATCGTTTGATCTAAATAATGCATATAATTAAATAATTAAGATCATATCTTAATCATCAAGATGAGAAGTTATATTACTCGTCTTAAAACATGCCTTAAGATCTAGGAATCAAATCACTCACCTTAAGAACAGTAGGTAAATCCTTTGTGCTCTGCAGCCGTTCAATCGTCCGGCCTCTAGTATCGTCCATGCAAAGCCCCCGAATGATCGGATTCCCGGGAGTGCTAGCTCATGGAAAAATAATTTTGCTGATCTTGAATCCTCCCACTTGAATCTTCTTTCAAGATCTTTCAAGATCCACCAAACTTTTTCTGACACCAGAATTACACCAGGATTTTCTATTCTAACTCTTTAGAAATTCAATCCATAACATCTCGATGTCCTCCAATTATAGGCTCAATTCTAACTTTTAGAATTCTGTCATTCGATTAAAACCAAAGAGACGCAATCTTTTTGTTTAATTCCAACGTTCGGTGAAAACCAAAGAGACGCAACCTTTTGCTTAATTTCGAGGTAAAAACAAAAGATATATGAATTCTAATCACTTAGAATTCCATCGTCTCGTTAATTCAAAGAGGTACATTAATTCCACTTTAATTCTAACACTTAGAATTCTGATGAAAATGGTTTGGAGAAGATTAAATTAATGTATTAAATTCTACGTGAGAATTTAATCAAGTTATCTCATCATGTGAGATCCTTTTTGTAAGGGGTTTGGGTTCGGGTTTTGGTTTAAGCTGATTTAAATTTATTGGACTGAACCTACATAGATCATGGTTCTAACCCAAATCAAATTTGTCTAGTCCTGAATCTATTTAAATCCAAATCAAGTCTAATTTCAAATCAATATTTGAAATTGACTAGTCCTTCTAATAGACTTAAACCAAATTGAATCTTATTCACTTGAACTTAACCCAATTGAGATAATTCAATCAATCAAATTGATTAATTAAATCATGTACGATTTTCAATCGTTGATCAGCAAATAGATCATCCTAAGAAACTTCTATGCGTGTGACTCTCTAGGTTCAAACCTAAGCCGGTAGCATAGAAACAACTTTCTATACTAATCGATGTGCCCATCTATCAATAGAACCCGACGTCCGGATAGGTCGAAGAGTTGCCGAGCAAACTCCAAGAACCCTAAGAAACAGTTACCATATAATTCATCCTCTTGACCACAAATGCTAAGGATGGCTTAAGAGCCTGTCAACTCTAAACAGCAAATCCATAAAGTGATTTCAATTTTAGTGATCATGTGACTTTCACATGAAGTGCCTTGGCCATGGTCTTGCTAAATTGAAACACAAGCATTTCTCCTTTTAATGGGATAGGTCAAATTTCATCTTGATCCACAACTGACTACCACAAGTACTTGACTGCACCTAGTAACCTTTCGTAGCTGGATTAGAAATCCAGATGGTCCGGCACCTAAGTATAATAAGTTGCTTGCAAGTCATCGGTTGTGATCTTTAGGTCTAAAGGATACTTAAACCCATATCTTCTCGGATTAACTCTTGACAGCAGAGTATCCGAAAATGAGTCACGTTCGGTGAAATGTACTCCTACACTTTCACCTGTATGTCATACTAGTGTCTCTACACTCCTTGGTTAAGAGGACAACCAACAAATATGATATACAACGTCCTATATTTGATAGTACTATGGCCCTGTCATAGTATATCATTTGATCGCGAACTCTTTTAAGGACCTTCAAAGATAAATCCTCCTTTATCGTGAAGGAAGATCCTGAGGGCTTCATTACTATTAGGAGTTTTAAGAAAATGTTCTTGTAATGAATAAACTGCCAAATAACTTTTATTAATATATCAATTTATATGTAATTTACATTAGCACAATAATCAAATGATTGGTTTTAGGATACAATTCCCAATAATAACGATGCTTTAAAGCGTCGGCATATAGCATTGCTATGGGCTGGCTTATAGCAACGCATTGGTTGGCGGCCGGTGACAGAATTTTTTTAATGGCAGATGAGTGGTTATCTATGAATGAAACACTCCATTTGATCTCGACCGTCCAACCAACAAAATATTTTTTTTAAAAAAAAGGGCCTTATAATGACTCCCTTCTTTTAATAATCTACTCCTCTGAAGCCTTAATTTTTAATAGGAGAGAGTGGGAGTGTTAATAACTGGAGGTCGAGTAATTATATCAAACCCAGAGGAGAACTTATTAAAAGACACCCCCCCCCCATCGTCGTGCCCCAGCTCCCGTCTCCCACGCCGTGCTCCTCTGCCCTAGCTCTCAGCGACCTCTGCTGCCGAACTCATCATCCTCGACGTCCCTCTCCTCCGGCTCTCGTATAGCATTCTCCATCCTCGACAAACCCCAGAGCATAGTTAGCGACAGACGAGCCCCTGGGCGTGCACCTGTTGAGCCACACCATCCATTTCTCCGTGCACCCACAAAGCCCTGACGCGGGCGAAGAGCCAAAGCGGCGCTCCGGCCAACTCATAATAAATACGAAGCGAAGAGTGGCACCACCGCCAGTCATCCGCACAGCCCTTTCGTTCTCCTTTGATCCCTAGTCGCCTTCCCTCCCCAAAGCCCTCGAAATCCACATTCTCTCGGTCCTCCGCCCTCCGACAAGAGATCTCCTCCGAATATCCCAGGTATCTCCTCTAAGAAAACTCTTTTCTTCTCTATTTCTATTGCTCTCTCTGTCTCTCTCTGGTTTCCCTTCTTCTCTCCTCCTCCGTCTGCGAGCTCCCTTGCATCTCTAGGCTTTGGTTGCAGCATTTCTTTGGCCGGCCCCCTTTTCTCCATAGCGCTGAGATTTCATCGTATATGGACGGTCTTTTGTATTCGCCATTTCGGTGTTTGGTAGGATTTCTAGGGTTTTGTATCGAGTCTAGGGTTCTGGACAGTAGAAAGAGTGGCAGTTAGCTCCTCATCTTTTTCTTTTTAGGCTTCATGTTGGGATTTATTTGGAGTTTGTGTTCTCCGCTTGGATTTTTTGTTCTTTTATTTCTACTTTGATATGTGGATTAATGTTTTACACTGCGGATTAGCAGTCTGTGCTTTGAATAAATAGGAGTCATAGTGCAGTCTGATAGTTGATTTGTTCCACACTACGTTTCTGGACTCAAATAAATGAACCCTATGTAGACTGCTGGTTTATGGATCTTGTGGTACAAATAAGGATGTTCTTGAGTGGGCCCTTTGGATCATACTTTGTTATTACTTAGCCCAAATGTGAAATGTATTTGTGGAATCTGTTTATTATGCTTCTTTTTTGATTTTCTCTATCAATTTGTGTAGTTGTTTATATAACCCATTGGCTAACTTGATGAATGGATTTTACTTGTGTGGAACTTTAGTATAATAATACCAGCATCACTTGAGAAGTAAAGATATAAGACTAAACAATAAACTATGATCGGGTTATCAGTAGATTAGGTACTTGGTGAGATGTTTTAAGACCAAGTCAATTTGATGAAGATGTTCCTACCAGAGATTTGATGAAGATGTTCAGGTCGGTTTCGCAACGCTCGATGGATGCTGCATGGATTTGGAAGCTTTCCACCCTTCCTAGCGTGCAACTTTTCATTTGGAAGGTTCTGTGGGACTGTCTCCCAACCTGCACACCCTTCTCTCTCGAAGGGGTCTACCGATCCAGCCGTTTTATCCTTTTTGTAGGTTGAAGGAGGAGTCTCCTGAGCATGCTATATTCACCTGCCCCAGAGCAAGCCTGATATGGCATTTGGTTAGCTATCCTATCAGGGAGGACAATTTGGGATCCCCTCGCTCCACTTTCCTTTTTCAGCTTCGTAGAGGATCCCTGCAGCAAAGTTGTCTTTGGGCTGCCACGGCTTATCAGATTTGGCTCTCGAGGAACCAGCTTCTTTTCACGGATGATTCTATTTCTTCCCTCAGGACTGTTAGGAAGATTCGTTCATTGGTCGCGGACTGTTCTCGTGTTGGTCCTGATGGCTCTGGCCTCTGGGGATCCCCTGCTGCCTCGGCAGCGAACTGGCATACGGTTTTTATCTCCTGAGAGCCTGTCATGCCCCAGTCCCAAAATTTGAGCTAGGATGACAACCCGCCGCATGCCAGGCATGCAAGGCATCTCGAACTTCATCACATAAATCAATATAAAGCAAAATTCACATCCATAATTTATTACAAACCATAATTATAGTCTTGGGCTCCCTGCCCTACATACAAGCAAATCTGAATTAAATCAATATAATGAAACTAAGTCTATTTAATAGAAGCTCCTTCTATCCCAATTATCCTTCTTCATTCCTGAGGCTCTGAAAAACATTGTGAGAATTCTATGAGCTCACACTCAATAAGTAAGCCTAATATAATTTCAAAATTTCATTTATCATGCTATCAACAGGTTCATGTCATCAGATCAATTAATTTGAAACTTAATTCAATAATAATTACTAGAATGTATGCGATGTAAACAAAATATTATTTATACTGTCATTATGTTTCTTTATGTGTCCCACGGCCCTACAACACACATCTTGTATATCACTCTTAAATATCCCCTAAGAGGAAGGGTCCTGGTACCAGTATTCTGTCATCTGTCATGTGATAATCTGTCATGTGAGAGTCTGTCATGTGATAATCTGTCATGTAAGAATCTATCATGTGATAATCTGTCATGTGAGAATCTGTTATGTGATAATTTGTCATGTGAGAACCGCGGCGACTACATAAAGTTTTTCTGTCATTATCATATATAATTACATATTATCATAGTAACAACATGATTTTGCAAAAATTAACATAATTACATTTAACTGTAAGTTCATAGTTTATAAATTAAATAATTTATAAAATTATAATACTTGACTTACTTACCTCAGTATGCAAATTCCAATTGATAACCCAGCAATTGGACGCCTGGTACCTACAGTATCATTTTTCATTATCAAATTTCTAAAATCTGAATTATAAAATAATTCTTAAATTCTACCCAAACCACTTCACGGGCCTAACTTTAGCCTCGAATATCTCTCAATGTACACCCAAGTAGGGAAACAAAATTATCCCGAGAAACTAGAATCAATCCTGATTCGGGCCATATATTTACTTTGCCATTCTCGACCCGATACAGGGCCCAAAACGCTCCCTTTCCCATTCATTAGAACACCATAAGGCATGCCAAGGTCCTTGCCATCATCAAGTGCCTTCCTCAGGTCCGTAGGGTTTCTGGTTGTACCAGTTCCCGATGAAGAGGGTGATGTCCCCATCGGGGTGCCCAAAGGGCACAGCGATCATAGCCCGGTTATTGACAGTGATACCACCATAGCCTCCGGCCGCCCGCTGAAGGCCGAGGGAGAGGAAGTAGAAGAAACTCCCGATCTGGTCCTTCACCTGGAACTGGTAGGTCCAGTTCCAGCCCGGCGAGATGGGGCAATCCGCTCCCAAAACCCCATCTTGCCAAAAATTCTTTCCCAACTGGATCCCGTCCCAGTTGATGAGTAATGGCTCATCCAAGCTATTGAGCGCATTAACTATAGCACATTAACTATAGCACATTAACTATGACATTCCAGGTGGTGGTTACATTGACAATGGGATCGGGGAATTGATTGTTGATCGCTATTACCTGTTTCTTGACACCGAGCAAGAGGGGGTGATATACGATATGTCAAAGGCGTAGTAGGCGAAGGGATCTCCGCTCATGCACTTGCTCACCAGGGTGGCCGCCCACACCAGTGCCGCCGTGACCGCCCGCCGCGCCGCCATTCTCCGCTCCGTATCCTCTGGTATACTATCGGAAGCCGGGAAAATCAGAATAGCCACAGTTATTCTTCGGAAAACACTCCTCTTCTTATCCCCTTCTCCTTCGACTTTACATCACACTGAGCGCTTGGAGCGGAAGAATTGGAGAAACACCGAAAGGGGATTGAATAGGACAAGGCTCACAATGCTCTCTCTCTCTCGTGCTCTCGTCTCTAATCCCTTCTCTCTCTCTCATTCTCTAACTTTCTCTCTCTCAGGCATGGATAGAGGACTTACCAAGAGTAGATGCGTGCACGATGATGATGGAAAGGAGGTTTTGGTGATCCTTTAAAGGCGGCGCAGACTCCTCAAATCAAGGGATTTGGGATAACATTAGTTACGGGGAGGTTTGAAATTCAAATCTAGACTCCTCAAATCAAGGGATTTGGGAAAACGTTAGTTACGGGGAGATTTGAAATTCAAATCTAGACTCCTCAAATCAAGGGATTTGGGATAACGTTAGTTACGGGGAGATTTGAAATTCAAATCTAGACTCCTCAAATCAAGGGATTTGGGATAACATTAGTTACGGAAAGATTTGAAATTCAAATCCCTGGAGTCTATCGTTCCGATCTCATGATCAACTCTCGCGAGTAGTTAACGAAATCCGGGGGATTACATTCTCCCCTCCTTATAAAAAATTTGGCCTCGAAATTGATGCACTTTCATTAGAGAAAATTAGAATTCCAATTTTATCACACAATCAACTAAGTCTTTATTCAAATGTCAACAGTCGTAGCTACATCATTAACTATATTAAGACCAAAATAGTTATGGATACTTCTCTTTCATTTCCTCCTCAAGTTTTCAAGTGGCCTCCCTCTCAGAATGATTACTCCATTGCACCTTGACATATGGAATGTACGTCATCTCAGAACCTGATCCTTGCGGTCCACAATACGTACATGGTACTTCTCATATGATAAATCTTTCCTCAACTGTATAGGCTCATTTGCTATGACATGGCTAGGATCGGAAATATACTTCCTCAACATAGAGATCTGAAGAACATTGTGTACCCCAGCTAAAATCGGAGGCAGTGCCAGGATGTAAGCAATCTCAAAAGGTCCAATATAACGTGGACTTAGCTTTCCTCTAATCCCAAATCTCATCACATCCTTGGTTGGTAAAACTTTCAATTGATCTTCAACCCAAATTTCAAATCTTTCTTTTGACATCAACATAACTTCCCTATTAACTCTGAGCTACATGAAGCTGCTTCAAATAATGATACCTTTTTATAGGGTTTAAACCAGCTCAGTATCCAAAAATTTCCCCCTCTAACTTTATTCCAACACGAAGGAGATCTACACCTCATATTGTAAAAATTTCAAATGGGTCCATTAGTATTGGCTCAGTAATCGTTATAAGAAGAAATTTTACTAAGGGTAAGATGCTATCTCAAGCACCTCCTAAATCCATCACCAGGCTTGCAACATTTCCTCTAAAAATTAAATGGTTCTTTCAGACTATCCGCCAAGCCTTACAAAAATCCTCCATTGAAAAAAAAAATTGAGTCTAATGGATTCGGACTCAATTTAATCAGTTTACCATTGCACCGGATATAAGATGGTCTTCTTCAAGTGCATTGCAACTTCTAAATATGCCGACACTTATTTTTAATTTTTGATTAAATCATCATAACATACTTGGTTTCACTCTTGAATACTTCAAGCTAACATCATTAAGGTAATAACTCAGACATCATTCATAATTATCATAATTAACTTGTTGGGGAGATTGTTGAGAAATTGTTGCCCCAATCTTATTGATATTGATGATTACCGAAAGCCATGAGTATATTAAAAGATGCAATGAATTTATTTACATGAGCAATGAATTTATTTATCATAATCAATAAGTATGTTAAGTATGACTTTAATCAATTGGAAAGTAGCTTCAAGCTCTATGTTTAAGTTTTCAAAAAGAAATTTTTATACTTCATATCTCAATCAATAAGTTTTTGGAACATATCTTGAATTGATTCCTAATGTCAAATTTATTATATTCAAGTCAAAAATTGATTTAAAATTAATCTGGAACGAATTTCTAAGTCAATCAGAAAATTCTCTGATTTTTGATACGTTCCGGAGCCGACTCTAGAGTTTCAGAGTCGACTCCACTCAGTATACAGAGATGTCTGTTTGTCTCGAGTCGACCCCTGTGATTTCTTGAGTCGACCCCCGATTTTGTCGAGCCGACTCCATGACTGTGGGAGTCGACTCCGCTCAGACACCAGAGAGTTATTTTTCTGAGCACTTCTCGAGTCGACCCCTTGCTTTTCATGAGTCAACCCCCGACTGTCAGGAGTCGACACCTTATTTTCGTTGAGTCGACCCCTTAACTTTCTGAATGTTTCTATTTTGGCATCGCGTCTTCGAGCCGACTCGCCTAAAGTTGGAGCCGACTCCAACAAATCTAGGCATGATTTTTTCTGAATGCCAACTCAGCGTCAACGGTAAGATTTTTCAATAACGACTAGATTTCTTTGTTTCTAACGACTATATTTTTGTAGAGTCTATAAATAGAGAGGCCGTTTTCAAATCAAGAAGAGATATACAAATCAAGAGAGAAAAAGAGGAAAAATAGAGCGTCATTTGAAAACATTCGAGATTCAAAAATAGAGTGAAAGAAAAGGTGTGAAATCAAAGGAGACTTCATCTGTGTTCAAGTTCATCAATCCAAGAAAGTTTTAGAAGAAAATCCAAGAGCCACTCAAGATCAAATCAAGAGATTTTCCACATTCAAAGAAAGGGAGAAAAAGCTCAAATCAACTCCAACATTCAATCCGTGAAGAATCTGAGCTGAGGCCCGATTCCACACTTCAAAGGAGTTGAGGAAAAGAAGAAAAGCATGCACTCAAATCGGATCTAAACAGGCCCTTCTAAACCTTGCTTTTATTTTGAAATATCTGCTCTAAAGGAGCTATTTTGTATTAAACTCATATTTTATCTTGTAGTTTGCTAATTCAATCAGAGGGTTGAATTAGTGGAGGTAGTTTACCTCGTCACAAGCTAAGGATAGCTTGTGTGTTGGTTTTTGTGCTGGTGAGCCCGTGTAAAACCAGCTGGGTTCGTTGTGATCCCGAGAAAACAACAAGTTTGGGTTGTAAGCTTGTAAAACAACTCGACTGTAATCGAGGAGATTATAGTGTTGACCCAAGTGGAGCTTGGGAGTGGACGTAGGTGTTGGATATACCGAACCACTATAAAATCTCTGTGTTTGCCGTGCTTATTTATCTCTCTCTCTTGCTATCGTGCTTTAACTTGAATTAATTGTTTATATCCTCTCATCAATAGTTTAAATTGTCTTAAAAGGCTTAATTTTTAAAGAACCCAATTCACCCCCCCCCTCTTGGGTTGCCATCTGGGCCAATAATTGGTATCAAAGCTTGTGCTCATTTGTTTTTGATTGATCACACGATCAAGAGCGAAAGATCCAAATGGCAACACAAGCCAGCTCAAGTTTTGCTGAGGGCCATTTCACAAATAGACCACCCTTATTTAATGGTTCCAACTATTTATATTGGAAAGCAAGAATGAGGATATTCATTCAAACCTCAGATTATGAATTGTGGAGTGTTATAATTAATGGACCTAGTATACCCACACACTTAGTTGATGGTTCTATAGTTCCTAAGCCCGAAAGGGATTGGAATGAAAATGATAGGAAGATGGCTCAGCTTAATGCAAAAGCCATGAATGTTCTATATTGTTCTCTTGATGCTAATGAATTTAATCATATCTCTACATGTAATTCCGCTAAAGAGATATGGGATAGATTAGAGGTTACCCATGAGGGAACCAACCAAGTTAAAGAATCTAAGATTAATATACTTGTGCATAAATATGAATTGTTTAGCATGGAACAATCTGAAACCATAACATGCATGTATACTAGATTTACTGATATTAATGGTTTGAAGAGTCTTGGAAAAACCTATACTAATGCTGAATTGGTTCGCAAAATTCTTAGGTCATTACCAAGATCATGGGAAGCCAAAATGACAGCCATTTAAGAAGCCAAAGATCTAAACGCTCTACCTTTGGAAGAGCTTCTTGGATCTCTTATGACCCATGAATTGACAATGAAGCAACATGTGGAGGAGGATAGCAAAAAGAAGAAGACAATTGCCCTCAAGGCTGCAAAAGTTGAAGATAGCAGCAGCGATGATGAGGATGATGATGAAGACACAGCTCTTCTAGCAAAAAAGTTTAAGAAATTTATGAGGAGAAAGAAACCCTTCTACAAAAAGAAATTTGGAAATAAGATGGAAGGAGAAAAGGAAAAAGATAGGGACAAGGACAAAGAGAAAGACCCCTTGATCTGTTATGAATGTAAGAAACTGGGGCATTATAGATATGATTATCCGCAATTGAAAAAGACTTTCAAGAAAAAGAAGAAAGCGTATGTTGCAACTTGGAACGACAGTGATGAATCTTCTTCCGAAGAAGAAGAACAAAAAGAGGTTGCCAACATTTGTTTTATGGCGAATGACGACGACGAGGTAAGTACTGAAAACCCCTGTGATGACTTTGCTTTTGATGAATTATTTGAAGCCTTCAATGAACTTGTAGATGATTTTAAGATTTTGAAAAAGAAATATAAATCTCTGAAAACTGAAAACATAAACTTAATTAAAGAGAAAAATGAAGTGATGCTTGCAATTAAAGATTCAAAAGATAAACAGGAAATGTTTCTTAAAGAAAAGGATGATTTTACTCATGAAATTAATATACTAAAATCTGAAAACGAAAATCTAATAAAAGATTTGAAAAAGCAAATGCAAACTCTATCTTTGGAAAATGAACAGCACATTGTAGAAAATGAATTTCTAAAGAAAGAAGTTAAAAAATACAAAGATATTGTTGATAAATTCACCTTAAGTTCTACTAAACTAAACATGATTTTAGATAGTCAAAAAGCAGTTTTTGATAAGGCTGGATTAGGATATAATACATTTAGAAAACAAAAATCTTTGAAAAACATTTTTGTACGTGATAGCCATAGTAACATCACTTGTTTTAAATGCAATTTAAAAGGGCATAAATCATTTGAATGTAATTTACAAAAACCAAATAAGAATTTAAATTTTAAAGGGAAGAAAATATGGGTTCCAAAAGGAACAATATTTGTTGCTACTAACCATGAAGGACCCAAGAAAGCTTGGGTACCTAAACATAAAGTTTGATTTCATTGCAGGAATGTCTTGTGGCCAAGAGATCAAAGAGAAAGTGGTATCTTGATAGTGGCTGCTCAAGACATATGACGGGTGACAAAAAAGAATTCATCACCCTTGAAGAAAAGAAAGGAGGAGTTTTAGTTCGGTGATAATGGTAAAGGTCAGATTATGGGCCTTGGTAAAATCCGTATAACTCCATCCACTTTTATAGATAATGTACTTTATGTTGATGGTTTGAAGCATAACTTAATTAGTATAAGCCAATTGTGCGATAAAGATTTTAAAGTATCATTTGAAACCTCTCTCTGCACAGTATCTAATTCCATTGAGCATTGTATTTACTGGTTATAGACATGGCAATGTTTACTTGGTTGATCTAGATAAATTATCTATGAGTGATCATTGCTTAATTGCTGATAATGCTAATATGAATAAAATTGGATGGTTATGACATCGTAGATTAGGTCATGCAAGCACACACCTAATTTCAAAACTAATTAAAATGGACTTAGTTAAAGGGCTACCTAAAATAGATTTTGAAAACAACAAAATATGTGATGCATGTCAATTTGGAAAACAAACAAGAAGTTCTTTCAAATCTAAAAATGTTGTTTCAACTTCTAGGCCATTAGAGCTACTTCACATGGACCTTTTTGGACCAACTAGAACCACAAGTCTAGAAGGAAAGAAATATGGTCTTGTGATTGTAGATGATTACTCTAGATACACTTGGGTATTATTTTTAGCTCACAAAGATGAGACTTTCTCGATATTCCTGAAATTCTTTAAGAAAGTCACAAATGAGAAAAACACTACCATAGTGTCTCTAAGAAGTGATCATGGAACTGAATTTGAAAATCACCTATTTGAAAATTTTTGTGCTGAAAATGGTATTAATCATAATTTTTCTGCACCTAGGACCCCACAACAAAATGGTGTTGTAGAAAGGAAAAATAGGACTTTAGAAGACATGGCCCGTACATGCTATGTGAAAGCAACCTACCAAAGTATTTTTGGGCGGAAGCTATAAACACGGCATGTTACATTTTAAATAGAGCCCTAATAAGACCAATGCTTAAGAAAACACCTTATGAACTATGGCAAAACAAAAACCTAATATTAGATATTTTCATGCATTTGGTTGTAAATGCTTTGTTCATAATAATGGTAAAAATAATTTAGGCAAATTTGATGCTAAATCTGATGAAGGAATATTCTTAGGATATTCAACAACTAGTAAAGCATATAGAGTATTTAACAAGAAAACTTTAGTTGTTGAAGAATCCATTCATGTAGTTTTTGATGAATCTTTAGCAACTCGTTTCGAAAAGTTTGATGATGAGGAAGATACAAACATAATTGAGAAAGATCTTGAAAAATTAAATATTGATGTATCTTCAGATCATGAGCAAGAGGCTAAAGATAATGATTCACCTAAGGATGATGATACTAACACTAATCATAATGATATGGATCTTCCTAGAGATTGGAGATACGCTTATAGTCACCCTAAGGAATTGATTATAGGTGATCCATCTCAAGGAATAAGAACTAGATCATCTATGAGAAATATTAGTAATCATCTTGCATTTGTATCACAAATTGAACCTAAGACCATTGAAGAAGCTGAAAAAGATAATAATTGGATGTTAGCTATGCAAGAAGAATTAAATCAATTTACTAGAAATAATGTATGGATATTAGTAGAAAGACCTAAAGATCATTCTGTTATAGGATCAAAATGGGTATTTAGAAATAAACTAGATGAAAATGGCATAGTAATTAGAAACAAAGCTAGATTAGTTGCAAAAGGATATAATCAAGAAGAAGGTATTGATTTTGATGAAACCTTTGCACCAGTAGCTAGATTAGAAGCCATTAGACTATTACTTGCATTTGCATGTCACATGAATTTCAACTTATTTCAAATGGATATAAAAAGTGCTTTTTTAAATGGATTTATAAATGAAGAAGTGTATGTAGAACAACCACCAGGCTTTGAAGATCATGGATTTTCAAATCATGTTTTTAAATTGCACAAAGCATTATATGGTTTGAAACAAGCACCTAGAGCATGGTATGATAGATTAAGTAAATTCTTAATTGAAAATGATTTTATAAGAGGAAATGTAGATAAAACATTATTTTTGAAAAGAAAAAGTAAAGATTTATTAGTTGTTCAAATATATGTTGATGATATTATTTTTGGTGCTACTAACAATCTTCTATGCCAAGAATTTGCTAAGTTGATGCAGGGTGAGTTTGAAATGAGCATGATGGGAGAACTCAACTTCTTCCTTGAACTCCAAATCAAAAAGAAAAGGAAGGGATTTTCATCAACCAAACCAAGTACACAAAGGAACTACTCAAAAAGTTTGGTATGGATTCAATGAAACCCCTTGGAACTCCAATGAGTCCTTCATGCAAATTAGACAAAGATGAGGAAGGTAAGAAAGTTGATCAAAAGTACTATCGAGGTATAATCGGATCTCTACTCTACTTAACTGCTAGTAGACCTGATATAATGTTCTCTGTTTGTCTATGTGCTAGATTTCAATCAGAACCTAAACAATCTCACTTAATTGCTGTCAAAAGAATACTAAGATACTTAAATGAACAAAAAATGTAGGCTTATGGTATTCTAGAGACTCAACATTGAACTTAATTGCATATTCTAATTCTGATTATGCTGGATGTAAGTTAGATAGGAAAAGCACAAGTGGTGCATGCCAATTCTTAGGAAGTAACTTAATCTCATGGTTTAGCAAAAAGCAAAATTCAGTTGCATTATCAACTACTGAAGCTGAATATGTTGCAGCTGGAAGTTGCTGTGCTCAAATCCTATGGATTAAGCGACAACTTGAAGACTATGGTATCACACTTGACAAAACACCTATAAAATGTGACAATACAAGTGCAATTAATCTAACAAAAAATCCAATTCAACATTCTAGACAAAACACATAGAAATTAGATATCATTTTATTAGAGAACATGTAACGAATGGAGAAATATGTCTTGATTATGTTAATACTGAAGATCAATTAGCTGATATATTTACAAAACCCTTGAGTGAAGAAAGATTCTGTTATCTTAGAGGAGAGTTAGGGATTTGTGATCCATTAGAATGATTTTGAAACCCCTAAGAAAAATTATCTAGAACTCTTTCTACTCTTTGATCTTCAAGGAAATCTTATCTAGAATTCATATCTAATTGATCTATTAAAATCCAATGATTTTTTATCAATTTTTATGATCAATATCCGGACACATTTCAGATTCTCTGAAACTTTATGTTTTTGCTCTGAAATGGTCTCGGAGCCGACTCGGTCAGTATCGGAGTCGACTCCATGTTTCTGCTGAAACTATGGAGCCGACCCCATCTCTGTGCGAGTTGACTCCACTTCGGGATAGAATTCTGTGACTACCGGAGTCGACCCCACACTTTGCGGGAGCCGACTCGAAGTGGTCCTAGGTCGATTTATCTAGGGCACAGTCGACTCCTCGTTCACTTCTATCTTCTCAAATCAATCAAATACTCTCTCCAAAGTTTTTCCCAACCTACCAAATCCTTAGAAATCCTTGATTAACCTTTCCACTAAATCAAATGGCACCTAAAACCCGTGGTTCTAGCCTTGGAGCGGCCGGGATGAAAAGGAAGAAGGCGGTGAAGAAGACAGTGAGGCGTCCCGCTCGCGAACCATCTCCGAGCATGGATTCCACCTCATCCTCTTCAACTCCGAGTGCTTCTCCTACTGCGGCCACATCTCAGATAGACCGTCTAGCCGATAGAGTGATTACAACCGGGAGAAAGGTTGATTTTGAACTATTTGAGGCAGAAGGTTTTCTTGTAGGAAGACAGTTAATTGAAATGGGATGGGAGAAAATATGTTCTTTAGATTTCCCAACCTACCCAGCCTTGGTTAAAGAATTTTATAAAAATGTCAAGAGGAGATAATGGATTGGTCAGCGTGATTAGAGGAAATAGGATAAATGTGACAGTGGATTTACTCTCAAGACTTTTGAATCTTCCAGTGTCTGGTCCTTCTACATTTTCACCTGATGATAGGAGCCCGGCTTGTCGAGATTGTTAAATAAAGAAATTGTTGGTTTTGAAGAAGTCCATGCAAATCAACTATCCTTGGAATTAAGGCTTCTCCATAACATTTATAGTAGGATTCTATTCCTAAGACTGGGAGATTTGATTATGTATCTGAGAGAGACATTTTCGTTATGGATGCTATAGTGGCTGGGAGACCTATCAATCTTCCGAATATGATAATTTGGTACATTGCTGACTGTGGGAGCAAGAGGAAATCTAGTCTACCCTATGGCATGATATTAACTAAGATTTTTCAAAGCCAAGGGATAATCATTTTCGATAGTGAGCCAATGAGAAATTTGAGACACACTGATTACTATAGCTTGGCTACTATTCATAGGATGGGATTTATGAAGAAAGATGGTAGATGGGAAAGGAAAAGTCAGTTGGAAGATAGAGCCGTTGATGTTGAGGCACCTGGACCTTCATTAGACATTCATCACCTGTGCCTCCTAGCTCTTCTGTTCCAGTTCCGGCCCCTTCTCCTGCTCCGATGTTTGATCAGTCATCTTCTTCATCAGTTGGTTTTTCGGATCTTCAGTTAATGCAGCTCAAGAGTCTTCTTGATGTCAAGAGGATAGAATGAAGACTGAGTTTGACAATAAATTCATGAATCTTAAAGAAACTCTCTATTCATTAGATGATCGGATCACCAAGATTGAATCTACTCTTAGCTCTCTACTGAGTCTTTAAGTGGTGATTTAAAGAATATTTTTGAAGAACTTAAAGACATTTGTGGAGATGGTGAGACTTATGCAAAGTGCAATGCCGAGCTTCAAGACAAGATTTTAACTGCTTGTACTTTTGTGGATGAAAGACTGAAAGATTATGTTAAGCTTCAAACTGATGGAATGAAGAACATTATAGATCACTTAACAAGAATTGTAAGGACACATTTTTTATGTAATAGATGTTTAGTCTTTGCAATGTAATGAAATTTATATTATGTTTTACATTTTGATACAATGATGTAATGAAAAGTCAGTTTTGAATGTTCAATGTAGTCTGAGTTTGAATGTACTTCTCCTATTTATCAATGAATCTCAGTTCATGTTAAAGCACATCTTAAATCGTGAATGTGATTGTGTTTGATACTTCTCTACCTTTTTGTTGATAACAAAAAAGGGGGAGAGTTTTATATACATAACTATATGCATGGGAGAAATTAAACGAATGTTATTATATATGCATATAATAAATAATTGAATGGGAGAAAAGGGAGTAATAATTAAACATTACACATACAGTGAATGAATGAAAAAGCAATTTAGATCAAAATGCTGAATTTTGACATTAAATTGTGATAAGCTTAAATTGAATGAATGTGATATTTATTTGAGTTTCATAGGGGGAGCTACCTCATTCAGGGGGAGCCTAACTATGAAAATAAAATAAATTCTTTAATTAATCATGCATATACTCAATGTTTTTGTCATCATCAAAAAGAGGGAGATTGTTGGGGGATTGTTGAGAAATTGTTGCCCCAATCTTATTTATTTTGATGATTACCGAAAGCCATGAGTATATTAAAAGATGCAATGAATTTATTTACATGAGCAATGAATTTATTTATCATAATCAATAAGTATGTTAAGTATGACTTTAATCAATTGGAAAGTAGCTTCAAGCTCTATGTTTAAGCTTTCAAAAAGAAATTTTTATACTTCATATCTCAATCAATGAGTTTTTGGAACATATCTTGAATTGATTCCTAATGTCAAATTTATTATATTCAAGTCAAAAATTGATTTAAAATTAATCTGGAATGAATTTCTAAGTCAATCAGAAAATTCTCTGATTTTTGATACGTTCCGGAGCCGACTCTAGAGTTTCAGAGTCGACTCCACTCAGTATACAGAGATGTCTGTTTGTCTCGAGTCGACCCCTGTGATTTCTCGAGTCGACCCCCGATTTTGTCGAGCCGACTCCATGACTGTGGGAGTCGACTCCGTTCAGACACCAAAGAGTTGTTTTTCTGAGCACTTCTCGAGTCGACCCCTTGCTTTTCATGAGTCGACCCCCGACTGTCAGGAGTCGACACCTTATTTTCGTTGAGTCGACCCCTTAACTTTCTAAATGTTTCTATTTTTGGCATCGCGTCTTCGAGCCGACTCGCCTAAAGTTGGAGCCGACTCCAACAAATCTGGGCGTGATTTTTTCTGAATGCCAACTCAACATCAACGGTAAGATTTTTCAATAACGGCTAGATTTCTTTGTTTCTAACGACTATATTTTTGCAGAGTCTATAAATAGAGAGGCCGTTTTCAAATCAAGAAGAGATATACAAATCAAGAGAGAAAAAGAAAAATCTTTCAGAAAAAGAGGAAAAACAGAGCGTCATTTGAAAACATTCGAGATTCAAAAATAGAGTGAAAGAAAAGGTGTGAAATCAAAGGAGACTTCATCTGTGTTCAAGTTCATCAATCCAAGAAAGTTTTAGAAGAAAATCCAAGAGCCACTCAAGATCAAATCAAGAGATTTTTCACATTCAAAGAAAGGGAGAAAAAGCTCAAATCAACTCCAACATTCAATCCGTAAAGAATCTGAGCTGAGGCCCGATTCCACACTTCAAAGGAGTTGAAGAAAAGAAGAAAAGCCTGCACTCAAATCGGATCTAAACAGGCCCTTCTAAACCTTGCTTTTATTTTGAAATATCTGCTCTAAAGGAGCTGTTTTGTATTAAACTCATATTTTATCTTGTAGTTTGCTAATTTAATCAGAGGGTTGAATTAGTAGAGGTAGTTTACCTCGTCACAAGCTAAGGATAGCTTGTGTGTTGGGTTTTGTGCTGGTGAGCCCGTGTAAAACCGGCTGGGTTCGTTGTGATCCTGAGAAAACAACAAGTTTGGGTTGTAAGCTTGTAAAACAACTCGACTGTAATCGAGGAGATTATAGTGTTGACCCAAGTGGAGCTTGCGAGTGGACGTAGGTGTTGGATACACCGAACCACTATAAAATCTCTGTGTTTGCCGTGCTTATTTATCTCTCTCTCTTGCTATCATGCTTTAACTTGAATTAATTATTTATATCTTCTCATCAATAGTTTAAATTGTCTTAAAAGGCTTAATTTTTAAAGAACCCAATTCACCCCCCCCCCCCTCTTGGGTTGCCATTTGGGCCAACATAACTGATTCAATTCCCTTGAATATCTCAAAGTGACCTAACTGATCTAACTCAGATGGGATACATGGCTTATAAGGTCTATAGAGATTGAAGATGCGCTTACCACCCAAAAGATACATTTACAAAATTATAGTAATCTTTCTTTGATCTGAAAGTGACATTAGATGTGTCCTCAGCCATCTTCCATAATTGATCAAAAATAAAATCATCTCCCTCCTCTTTCCTTGAAAAGATTCAAGCCACTTATGGCTGATTAACAATTTATCCATTCTGGGTAAAAATACCTACCTAGAACTACGAAGCGAGGCATGGTAAGCAGGCATGATAGATTAGTGTTCTATCATCTTGATTCAGGAATCTATTAATAGATGCAAATCTTCATGAAATTCTTTATTAATGAAATTTATCTTATTCTTATCACTGCTAAGAATCTTTCACTTGCTACCTTCAGAACATTTGAATATTCATAACCAAATCAATCCTAATGGTTCACAGGGTCTACATGAACCTTAATCGCCTCAAACATAAGATCTTATATTCTTCCTAAATAATCCATTGCGATACTACGTAGTCAACCATTTTAATAATATCAGTATCAATCATCTTCATAACCAACAAATTAGCCTTGAAGATACAATTTTAATAATGCAAGTCCTCTTAGTAAAATCCACTATATATATCCGCATTCAAATTCAGATTTAATAATTCAAAATTCAAACATCTACTAAATCAAAATATAAAAATGTCACATTGTCATCAATTGCAACTTCCAACTGTTGCATAATATTTCATTTATTCAT
Source organism: Calamus simplicifolius (assembly GCA_900491605.1). Taxonomy (NCBI): domain Eukaryota; kingdom Viridiplantae; phylum Streptophyta; class Magnoliopsida; order Arecales; family Arecaceae; genus Calamus; species Calamus simplicifolius. The sequence goes on from UESW01002872.1 coordinate 64,128, forward strand.
CTACCTTGTATTGCATATTAAATTAAAGTCTCATGTACCCATGTTCTCTAGGGTCTAAAACCGTTGTTGGCTATTCCCAACCAAGCCCACGTAGCCAGAGCCTCCAGGAGTCACTTGGTCTCCCGGCTGGCCAGGGTCACTAAACCAGAAGCCCTCATCATGTCACTGACTTCTTGTATGACAGGGTATTATTAATTTCTACCAGGGCTAAAGTCCAGTCAACATCTTTATAGACTTCTAAATTTTAGGCTCTCAAAACACATTTACTTAAAATCATCTTAGAGTTATTATCCTTCCAGTGTCATTCTACTACTTTATCTAGTGTCATCATATATTTGTTCCTAAGGTCAAACCTATGCTCTTATACCACTTAAGCTGTCACGCCCCAGTCCCAAAATTTGAGCTAGGATGACAACCCCCCGCATGCCAGGCATGCAAGGCGTCTCGAACTTCATCACATAAATCAATATAAAGCAAAATTCACATCCATGATTTATTACAAACCATAATTATAGTCTTGGGCTCCCTGCCCTACATACAAGCAAATCTGAATTAAATCAATATAATGAAACTAAGTCTATTTAATAGAAGCTCCTTCTATCCCAATTATCCTTCTTCATTCCTGAGGCTCTGAAAAACATTGTGAGAATTCTATGAGCTCACACTCAATAAGTAAGCCTAATATAATTTCAAATTTTATTTATCATGCTATCAACAGGTTCATGTCATCAGATCAATTAATTTGAAGCTTAATTCAATAATAATTACTAGAATGTATGCGATGTAAACAAAATATTGTTTATACTGTCATTATTTTTCTTTATGTATCCCACGGCCCTACAACACACATCTTGTATATCACTCTTAAATATCCCCTAAGAGGAAGGGTCCTGGTACCACTATTCTGTCATCTGTCATGTGATAATCTGTCATGTGAGAGTCTGTCATGTGATAATCTGTCATGTAAGAATCTGTCATGTGATAATCTGTCATGTGAGAATCTATCATGTGATAATCTGTCATGTGAGAACCGCGTCGACTACATAAAGTTTTCTGTCATTATCATAATTACATATTATCATAGTAACAACATGATTTTGCAAAAATTAACATAATTACATTTAACTGTAAGTTCATAGTTTACAAATTAAATAATTTATAAAATATAATACTTGACTTACTTACCTCAGTATGTAAATTCCAATTGATAACCCAGCAATTTGGATGCCTGGGGTACCTACAGTATCATTTTTCATTATCAAATTTCTAAAATATGAATTATAAATAATTCTTAAATTCTATCCAAACCACTTCATGGGCCCAACTTTGGCCTCGAATATCTCTCAATGTATACACCCAAGTAGGGAAACAAAATTATCCCCAGAAACTAGAATCAATCCTGATCGGACCATATATTTACTTTGCCATTCTCGGCCCGATACAGGGCCCAAAACGCTCCCTTTCCCATTCATTAGAACACCATAAGGCATGCCAAGGTCCTTGCCATCATCAAGTGCCTTCCTCAAGTCCGTAGGGTTTCTGGTTGTACTAGTCCCAGATGAAGAGGGTGATGTCCCTATCGGGGTGCCCAAAGGGCACAGCGATCACAGCCCGGTTATTGACAGTGATACCACCGTAGCCTCCGGCCGCCCGCTGAAGGCCGAGGGAGAGGAAGTAGAAGAAACTCCCGATCTGGTCCTTCACCTGGAACTGGTAGGTCCAGTTCCAGCCCGGCGAGATGGGGCAATCCGCTCCCAAAACCCCATCTTGCCAAAAATTCTTTCTCAACTGGATCCCATCCCAGTTGATGAGTAATGGCTCATCCAAGCTATTGAGCGCATTAACTATAGCACATTAACTATGACATTCCAGGTGGTGGTTACGTTGACAATGGGATCGGGGAATTGATTGTTGATCGCTATTACCTGTTTCTTGACACCGAGCAGGAGGGGGTTATACGATATGTCAAATGCGTAGTAGGCGAAGGGATCTCCGCTCATGCACTGGCTCACCAGGGTGGCCGCCCACACCAGCGCCGCCGTGACCGCCCGCCGCACCGCCATTCTTCGCTCCGTATCCTCTGGTATACTATCGGAAGCCGGGAAAATCAGAATAGCTGCAGTTATTCTTCGGAAAACACTCCTCTTCTTATCCCCTTCTCCTTCGACTTTACATCACACTGAGCGCTTGGAGTGGAAGAATTGGAGAAACACCGAAAGGGGAATGAATAGGACGAGGCTCACAATGCTCTCTCTCTCTCTCGCGCTCTCGTCTCTAATCTCTTCTCTCTCTCTCATTCTCTAACTTTCTCTCTCTTAGGCATGGATAGCGGACTTACCAAGAGCAGATGCGTGCACGATGATGATGGAAAGGAGGTTTTGGTGATCCTTTAAAGGCGGCGCAGACTCCTCAAATCAAGGGATTTGGGATAACATTAGTTACGGGGAGGTTTGAAATTCAAATCTAGACTCCTCAAATCAAGGGATTTGGGATAACGTTAGTTACGGGAGATTTGAAATTCAAATCTAGACTTCTCAAATCAAGGAATTTGGGATAACGTTAGTTACGGGGAGATTTGAAATTCAAATCTAGACTCCTCAAATCAAGGGATTTGGGATAACATTAGTTACGGGGAGATTTGAAATTCAAATCCCTGGAGTCTATCGTTCCGATCTCGTGATCAACTCTCGCGAGTAGTTAACGAAATCCGGGGGATTACAGAGCCCCCTCTCCAGGGTTCGTCAAAATCAACTTTCATGGGAGTGTCCGTGCTAGAACTGCTCAGTCTACTTTCGTCATCCGTGGTCCTCATGGTGAATTGCTGGGAGCTGGAGGCTTTGGTTCTCTTGACTCCTCTGTCCCTATGTCCGAGCTTTATGCGGCTTGGGCGGGCATTTCATATGCTGTTCGGACTCTTCATGCTCAGAGGATTTTGATTGAGGGAGATTCCATGACAGTCATCTCTTGGCTGCAGAAAGAGAGAGGCCATTCTGACCCTGCTAATCCGATTCTTTCGGATATTTGGTCTTTGTTGCGGGAGGTTGACTGCGCTCAGATATGCCATACTTATCGTGAAGCCAATGCGGCGGCGGACTGGGTGGCTTCTACTGTGGCCCAGCATACTAGTTCGTGGAGTTGGAGGCTGGGTGACCCCTGTCCTTCTTTATTACAGCAATTTATGTATTCAGATCTTTCTGAACTGACTCATACTAGACTTGTGTGATCGCCCGCTTGTACCAAAAAAAAAAAAAGACCAAGTCAATTACAGAGATGGTGCTGTCTACTTTATTTACTTGGTGAGATGTTTATCGGCTATGGGAAATTGAATAGGATATCAGTAGATTAGGTACGTAGATGGGTTGCAAGAATCTTGTCTGTGAACTTTCCTCCGTGTTCCTATCACTAAAAGATCATGAACCGAGTTGTTAATGCTGATGAGTTGTAATGCTCTCGATACGCATATGACTCAGAACCAGAGATTAATTTGTTACCGCCTATGGTTACACTATGTATAATTAATTTATTGTTTAAAGTAAATTACTGGTCATCGAGTGGGGGTATATAGCTTGCATCCTGGTACGATAAAGACATCAGCGCCTAGGATAGTAAATTACTGGTCATCGAGTGGGGGTATATAGCTTGCATCCTGGTACGATAAAGACATCAGCGCCTAGGATTTTGGCAATGAAAATATGAAAGTTTGGATCATGTAATTTTTACAGAAAATACAAATCATTCTAGTTTTATCGTTACTGTACTCTTGGATGAATGATACCAAACTGCATCAAGATATTTGAAGTGGTGAATGGGTGGGAGAGATGTTTCTCCTTTATGCATGACTGTTGCATGTCTGCCTTCAATTTGCAGCCAGTGTGTCCAAAGAGAAGGGCAAAGCTTAAGATAATATGGATGAAAGTATGAAAGGTTTTGTGAATCCCGGATTCTCACCATGTGAGGATTCGCCTTAATTCTTTGACGGAGGAAGGGAGGTGCCGCCCTTCCTCCGCCATTATTGACCTGGTAAGGCGGAAGGAGGCACTGACGCGCCCCCTTCACACGAGCACAGGGGAGGGGCTAACCCTCCCCTTGCCACGATAGAAGGAGGGGGGAGCACCCCTCCTTCTCCATTCTCATCCCCCCAGCCTCAAGGTAAGAAGCAGAGAGATTAAGAGAGAGAGAGACAGAGAGAATGAGAGAGAGAGGCGGCCCCTTCACAGTGGAACCAAGCCGGTCCACGGCTTGGTTCGGGCCCGGCGGAGTGCCCGTTGGCTCGCCGGGCTCGAGCTGGGAACGACGACCTCCATCGGCGCCGGGGCAGCGTCCGGTGGAGGTCCGGCCGGTCGTGCCACCGGTATGATTCGTGCTGCTGGAGAGAATGAGAGAGAGGAAGAGAAATAGAGGGAGAAAGAGAGGGAAAGGGAGGCGACCATGGCGACAGCCGGCTTTGGCCCAGTCGCCGGTGGCCAGGCTGCCCAGGAATTGGCCGGCGGTGGCCTTGGCCGCCGGCATGGCTCCCCCCTTGTTTCGAGTGAAACAGGGGAGGCGCGTTGGTGTTGGTCCAGATAGCAACCCAAGAGGAGGGATGAATTGGGTTTCTTAAAATTTTAAACTCTTTTGAAAGATAACCCCCAGCGGAAATAAAAACTTGGATTCACAAATTAAAACTGAACAACTACAAATAGAGAGTTGAAGATAAAGAGACAATCACGGCAAACACAGGAGATTTTATAGTGGTTCGGTGTACCTACACCTACGTCCACTCTCAAGTACCTCTTGGGTCCACACTATAATCAAACTGATTACAGCAGAGTTGTTTTGCAAGCTCACAACTCGAACTTGTTGTTTTCCCGGGTGCACAACGAACCCAGCTGGTTTTCAAGGTTTACCAGCACAAAACCTATCACCACAAGCTAATGCTTGCTCAAGGCTAACAGCCTCAACTGAATCAATCACCAGATTGACCCAGCATACAATATTGTTTTTACAAGAAAAACAACTCCTTTAATGAGCAAATATACAATAATGAAACAATAATAAGAGATTAGGAATCAAAGCCTGATTCGCAGATCTTGGTGACTTCTTCCTTCTCTTCCTTTGAATGGATCTTCCTTCAAGATGCTCTTGAGACTTAGAAGATCAGAAAAACTAGGGATTCTTCCTTCTCTTGAGATTTCTTCTAAGTAGAACAGCAAAGGCTTGGAATCTCTCTCTCTTCTTTTGGGGAATCAGTATGATCTTTCCTTACAAGTTTTCCCTCTTTTCTTTTCTGATAGATCTCAAAGATTTTCTCTATTCTTTTCTTTTTGCCTCTCTTGTCTTCTTTTTGGATGCAACAAACCCTCTTCTTATAGATCCCAATTAATCCACAAATAGTTTGAAACTATCTGTTAGAAGCAAGTGTAAGAAGGATTAGATCCATAAATAACAATAGCCGTTGGGATTAAAATAGATAAAGATAAAGTTTAGAGTCGTTCTGACAGTTCTGGAGCCGTGTCTGACATTCTGGAGTCGGCTCTAACTTTTCTGGAGTCGGCTCTAACTCGAAATTCTTTAATCCGCTCAATCTGGAGTCATCTCTGACTTTTCTGGGGTCGACACAAAATTCTTCTAGAGTTGACTCTAACAGTCTGGGAGTCGACTCTAAGTCGTGGCCTGAAAATCCATCGTTCTGTCTTTTCTGTTGGAGTCGGCTCTAACAGTCCCGGAGTCAACTCTAAGTCTATGCCATTTTCCAGTCGACTCTGCGATTTCATGTGTTGACTCTAATGTCTGCAATCTTACCTTGACATTAGATTCGAATCAGAACTTGATTTGACTCTTGATTTTGATTATCAAGTAGACTTATATCTGAAAAACTTAATCAAAATCATTAGTAACTTCAAATGTTATACTCAAATAGTTTTGTTAATCATCAAAATCCTTAATTGGGTCAACAATCTCCCCCTTTTTGATGATGACAAAAACTTTGAGTATATGCATTAAAAATTCATTTGAATTGAGAATTATAGACATTGTTAAAGCTTAGAGACTTCCTAACAAAGAATTTGATGCCAATATTCAAAATGAAGAAAAAAACAAAACTTGACATCAATCAAGATGATTTAACTTTTATATGGAGAATTTATTAAGCTCCCCCTGCATTGAATAGCTCCCCCTATGTAAATAAACTGAATTCTTTAAAAAATTCTCTCTCTCTCTCTCAATTCTCAGAATTGTCTTCATTTCTTTCTCTCCCTCTTATATTTTTTCTCTTTTTCTTATGCATATACACTTATCTCTCCCCCTTTTTTGTTATCAGCAATAAGGTGAGTTTAAAGCAATAAAGAATGTTATCAGAGCGAGGTGTTGGTTCAATAATCATAAAGATAGGAAACTCATTCATTGACATTCAATCAAACAGTCATAGATAAATTTGAGTATTCCAATGCAAGATTCATTACATGTATTTTAAAATGACAGATTCAAGTATTTAAATCCTAGATACATGCTAAGAAAGCAAGAAATCCTAAGATACAACCTAGGATAGATATCAAAATCAAATATGCTTATACACAATTTTCTTTAAATGTCCAATCATTTCCATAATATCATCTTTTTGAGTCTTCTTAAAACTTTCAAGACAAGCTTCAATTTGAGAGACGGCGAGGTCGATATCTTTCTTCAGTTGACTGGTAGCATGAAGATAAGTTCCAGAACCGTCTGCAATGCCTTCCATCCTTTCAAAAATCTTGAAGATCAGTGCTAAAGGATTCAACGAATTGCTAATGAAAAAGAAATCATGTCAAGTCTTGAATTGATCTCATCCTTTAATTGATTGAACTCCTCTCTTAATTACACATATCATTTGTTCTTTGACTGTCATACTCAGCCAGTAAAGCTCTGAGCTGACCTATTTGCTCCTCAGAAAATCTTCAGATGCCAATGCTGACTGATGTGGAAGGTGAGAGCTAGGTCCAGCCTCTGAGGGTCCAGCAGATGGTCCAGCAGAAGAAGGTCCAGCAGATGGTTCAGGAATCTTCTCCTCTGACTTCCTCAACTCTAACCTCTTCAGCTCTGGCCTCTGTCCTCTTTTTATCCAATTTCCATTTTCTTTTCTGAAGCCCATCCGGTGAATTGTAGAGACACTATAGTAATCTGTATGCCTTAATTTTCTTAGTGGCTCATTATCCATTATAAGCACACCTTGGCTTCTGAATACCAATGTCAAAATCATACCATATGGCAATGTAGATCTCTTCTTAGTTGCTGCCTCTGCCATATAGCCTATCATCATACCAGCAAGATTGACAGGTCTTCCAGTGAGAATGCAGTCCATCAATAAGATGTCTCGCTCCGAGACATATTCAAACCTTCCGATTTTAGGAAATAAATTCTTCCACAATATTGTGAAGTAATCTGAGTTCCAAATTAAGTTGATTTGCCAAGATTTCTTCAAACTCAGAAACTTCTCTCCCTAACATCCTAGATAGGGCACCTCCTCTGTCATCATGTTGATATTCAACCCAATAGTAGGCATCTCCAATAGATTTCCAAGGGATTCGGCTGTGATAATTACTTTGTTCCTCTTACAAACTCACTAAGCCTCCCTCTCCTCTACATAAATCATTGTAAAATTCTCTCACTAGGGCAGGGTAAGTAGGGATCCAAAGAACAAACTTTCTCCCATCCCATTTCTTTCAACAATCGCCCAATAGCGAAGCCCTCCGAAGCAAAAAATCAAAATCTACTTTTCTTCCGGTAGTATGGCCTTACCCGCTAATTGGTCTACTCGTGGAGAAGATGGTGAGGGTGGAGAGTCATCTTGAGTGGCAGATGAAGAAGATGACGAAGGTTGCCTCCGATTTGAATGGCGCTTCGTGGGAACAGTCGAACCACCAATGATAGCACGCCTTTTAGGAGCCATGGGATTCGATTGGAATGAGTAATCAGAGATTTGAAGGATTTGGAGGGGTTGGAATCGTTTGGAACGCTTTAGAAAGGTTTGGAGACGATGGGTTCGTTTGGGTCGACTCCGCCTTTTTATTTTGACCTAGTTCCACTTAGAGTCGACTCCCGAAAAGAGGTGTCGGCTCCGAACCAGAAATCTGTCAGCGCCCGAATTAGAGTCGGCTCTACAGAAGCCAGAGTCGGCTCTAATTGCCCAGACAGAACATCAAAATAAGAAGGTGTCGACTCCACAAACTGCAGGTGTCGACTCCACAATAGTTTCAGTGAAAAATTCAAATTTCAAGGATCTGAAACTATCAAATTAATCATCAAACTCTAGATAAGTGTTCCTTAATCAATTGGGGAAACAATGAATCAAATTTCTAGATAATTTCCTTATTGGACATAGAGGATTTTCAAGAAATTATTGAAGTCTAGATAGTTGTTGTCCTTAAGAGTTTCAGAAAATCATTCTAAAGGATCACAAACTCCTAATTCTCCTCTAAGATAACAAAATCTTTCCTCACTCAAAGGTTTGGTAAAAATATCAGCTAATTGATCATTAGTATTAACATATTCAAGACAAACATCTTTTAGTTACATGTTCTCTAATAAAGTGATGTCTAATTTCTATGTGTTTAGTTCTTGAATGTTGAATTGGATTCTTAGTTAGATTAATGGCACTAGTATTATCACATTTAATAGGAATTTTATCAAGTGTGATACCATAATCTTCAAGTTGTCGCTTAATCCAAAGGATTTGAGCACAGCAACTTCCAGCTGCAACATACTCTGCCTCAGCAGTGGATAATGCAACCGAATTTTGCTTCTTGCTAAACCAAGAGATTAAGTTACTTCCTAAAAGTTGGCATGCCCCACTTGTACTCTTTCTATCTAATTTACAACCAGCATAGTCAGAATCAGAATAAGCAATCAATTTTAAGGTTGAGTCTCTAGAATACCATAATCCTACATTTTTAGTTCCATTTAAGTATCTAAAGATTCTTTTAACAGCAAATAAATGTGATTCCTTAGGATTAGATTGATATCTTGCACATAAGCAAACAGAAAACATGATATCTGGCCTACTTGCAGTTAGGTAAAGAAGTGATCCGATCATACCTCGTAATGCTTCTGATCTACTTTCTTACCTTCTTCATCCTTGTCCAGCTTGCATGAGGGACTCATTGGCGTACCAAGAGGTTTAGCAGATTCCATACCAAATTCTTGAGTATTTCCTTTGTGTACTTTGTTTGGTTAATGAAAATTCCCGCTTTCTCTTGTTTGATTTGAAGTCCAAGGAAGAAGTTTAGTTCTCCCATCATGCTCATCTCGAATTCTCCCTGCATTAACTTAGCAAATTCTTGACAAAGGAGATTGTTAGTAGCACCAAATATAATGTCATCAACATAAATTTGAACAATTAATAAATCCTTTCCTTTTCTTTTCAAAAACAAGGTTTTATCAACATTTCCTCTAAAAAATCATTTTCAATTAAAAATTTACTTAATCTATCATACCAAGCTCTAGGTGCTTGCTTTAAACCATAAAGTGCTTTGTGTAGTTTGAAGACGTGGTTTGGAAATTCATGATCTTCAAAACCAGGAGGTTGTTCAACATAAACTTCCTCATTTATAAAACCATTTAGAAATGCACTTTTAACATCCATTTGAAATAAGTTGAAATTCATATGACATGCAAATGCAAGTAGTAGCCTAATGGCTTCTAATCTAGCAACAGGTGCAAAAGTTTCATCAAAATCTATACCTTCTTCTTGATTATATCCTTTTGCAACTAATCTAGCCTTATTTCTAATTACCAATCCATTTTCATCCAATTTATTTCTAAAAACCCATTTAGATCCTATTATAGGGTGGTTTTTAGGTCTATCAACTAGGGTCCAGACTTGATTTCTAGTGAATTGGTTTAACTCTTCCTGCATTGCTAACATCCAATAACTATCTTTCTCGGCTTCCTCTATAGTTTTAGGTTCTATATGAGATACAAATGCAAGATGATTATTGATATCTCTCATTGATGATCTAGTCCTTACACCTTGAGATGGATCACCTATGATTAGGTCCTTAGGATGACCATAAGCATATCTCCAATCTCTAGGTAGATCTTTATCATTCTGAGCAATATCAATACCATCATCCTTAGGTGATTCATCATCCTTAACTTCAGGTTCTTGATCTGAAGATACATTTAATTTTTCAATATCTCTTTCAATCAAAGATGTATCTTCCTCATCATCAATTTTATCTGAACTTGATGCTAAAGACTCATCAAACACTATATGAATGGATTCTTCTACAACTAAGCTCTTCTTATTAAATACTCTATATGCCTTGCTAGATGTAGAATATCCTAGGAAGATACCTTCATCAGACTTTGCATCAAACTTCCCAAGATTATCCTTACCATTGTTATGAATAAAACATTTACAACCAAATGCATGAAAATAACTTAAATTTGGTTTCCTATTGAGCCATAGTTCATAGGGAGTTTTCTTAAGGATAGGTCTAATTAGGGCTCTATTTAGAATGTAACATGCTGTGTTTATAGCTTCCGCCCAAAAATATTTTGGAAGTTGGCTTTCACATAGCATGGTACGGGCCATGTCTTCTAAAGTCCTATTCTTCCTTTCTACAACTCCATTTTGTTGTGGTGTTCTAGGTGCAGAAAAGTTATGATGTATGCCTTTTTCAAAACAGAATTTTTCAAATAAGTGATTTTCAAATTCAGTTCCATGATCACTTCTAATAGACACTATGGTAGTGTTTTTCTCATTAGTGACTTTCTTAACAAATTTCATGAATATTGAGAAAGTCTCATCTTTGTGAGCCAAAAATATTACCCAAGTGAATCTAGAGTAATCATCTACTATCACTAGACCATATTTCTTTCTCCTAGACTTGTGGTTCTAGTAGGTCCAAAAAGGTCCATGTGTAGTAGCTCTAGTGGCCTAGTAGTTGAAACAACATTCTTAGATTTGAAAGAAGTTTTTGTCTGTTTTCCAAATTGACATGCATCACATATTCGATTATTTTCAAAATTTAGACTAGGAATACCTTTAACTAAATCCATTTTCAATAATTTAGAAATTAGGTGTGTGCTTGCATGACCTAATCTACGGTGCCATAGCCAGCCAATCTCATTCATCTTAGCATTATTAGCAACTAAGCAATGATTACTTGGAGATAAATTACTCAAATCAATTAAGTACACATTGCCATAGCGTTTACCAACAAGAATAATGCTTATCAATGGGATTAGTAATAGTGCAAACAGAAGCTTCAAAGGAAACCTTGAAACCTTTGTCACACAGTTGGCTAATACTTATCAGATTATGTTTAAGTCCATCAACATATAAAACATTATCAATATGAGTAGATGGAGTAATTTGAATCTTACCAATACCCATGATATGGCCTTGACCATTATCACCAAAAGTAACTACTCCACCTCTTTTTGATTCAAGGGTGATGAATTGATCTTTGTCACCCGTCATGTGTCTTGAGCAACCACTGTCCAGGTACCATTTTCTTTTCAGTCTGATGGCTGCAAGACACTCCTGCAAAACATTTATGTCTTAATTTTAGGTACCCAAGCCTTCTTGGGTCCTTCATGGTTAGATGCATTAAATATTGTTCCTTTGGGAACCCAAATCATCTTTTTCTTATTATGTAGAGATTTACACATATATGATTTATGTCCTTTGTTTCCACATTTAAAACAAGTAATATTTAATGATTTTTCAGCATGTACAAAAATATTCTTCAAAGATTTTTTCTTTTTAAGTGGATTATATCCTAATCCAGCTTTATCAAAAATAGCCTTTTGATTTTCCAAAATCATATTAAGTTTGATAGAGCTTAGAGTAAATTTATCAACTATAGGCTTAAGTCTATCAACTTCATTTTTCAAACTTTCTTTTTCTTTTATCAAAAGTTCTTTATCAACAACATGCTTTTCATTTTCTAAGGATAGTTTTTGCATTTGAGTTTTCAAATCTTTGTTCTTTGAACTTAGGTTCGCAAAATCATCCATTAGTTCATAAAAAGCACTATGCAATTCATCAAAAGTGAAGTCATCAAGAGAACTCGGACTTACCTCATCATTGTCCGCCATGAAGCATAGATTGGCCATTTCACTCTTTTCTTCTTCTTCGGAACTTGTGCTTTCTGAATCGCTCTATGTGGCCATCATTGCCTTCTTTTTGAACTTTCGGGTGCCTTTCTTTAGTTGAGGGCATTCAGATTTAAAGTGACCTGGCTTTTGCATTCAAAGCAAATAACTTATTTTTCTTTGCCCTTGTCCTCATCTTTTCTTGCAAAGGGCTTTTTCTTTTCAAACTTCTTCTTCATGAATCTTTTAAATTTTCTTGTGATGAGTGCCATGTCCTCATCATCACTTTCATCTTCAGATTCATGAGGCTCTTCCATATATTCAGAAATCTTAAGAGCCATAGTTCTCTTCTTCTTTGACTCATCATCATCAACATGTTGCTTAATTTGAAGCTCATGAGTCATCAAGGATCCCAATAGTTCTTCTAGGGGTAGGGTACTTAGATCCTTTGCCTCTTGTATTGCAGTCACTTTAGCTTCCCAAGTCGTAGGCAAGGAACGCAAGACCTTTCTCACAAGATCAGAATTATCATAAGATTTACCAAGACTTTTTAAACCATTAACTATATCAGTAAATCTTATAAACATATCAGCAATAGATTCACATGCATCCATTTTAAACAATTCATATTTATGAACTAGCATGTTAATCTTTGATTCCTTGACTTGATTTGTTCCTTCATGGGTAACCTCAAGTCTATCCCAGATTTTCTTAGTAGAAATGCAAATAGATATGCGATTGAATTCATTTGCATCTAATGAGTAGTATAAAACATTCATTGCTTTGGCATTGAGTTGTGCCAATTTTCTATCATGTTCATCCCATTCCGTTTTCGGTTTAGGAATCTCCATGTCATTAACTCTAGCAGTGGGTGTGTGTGATCCATTGACTATAATACTCCATAGATCATAGTCAAGTGCTTGAATGGAAATTTTCATTCTAGCCTTCCAATAACCATAGTTTGAACCATTAAATAAGGGTGGTCTATTAGTAGATTGGCCTTCAGAAAAAGATGAACCAGCTTGAGTTGCCATGTGGATCTTTGACTCTTGATCGTTAGATCAAATCAAATGAGCACTAGCTCTGATACCAATTGTTGGTCCAGATAGCAACCCAAGAGGGGGGGGGGGGTGAATTGGGTTTCTCAAAAATTTAAACTCTTTTGAAAGATAACCCCCAGCGGAAATAAAAACTTGGATTCACAAATTAAAACTGAACAACTACAAATAGATATTTGAAGATAAAGAGACAATCACGGCAAACACAGGAGATTTTATAGTGGTTCGGTGTACCTACACCTACGTCCACTCCCAAGTACCTCTTAGGTCCACACTATAATCAAACTGATTACAGCAGAGTTATTTTGCAAGCTCACAACTCGAACTTGTTGTTTTTCCGGATGCACAACGAACCCAGCTGATTTTCAAGGTTCACCAGCACAAAACCTATCACCACAAGCTAATGCTTGCTCAAGGCTAACAGCCTCAACTGAATCAATCACCAGATTGACCCAGCAGACAATATTTGTTTTTACAAGAAAAATAGCTCCTTAATGAGCAAATATACAATAATGAAACAATAATAAGAGATTAGGAATCAAAGCCTGATTCGCAGATCTTGGTGGCTTCTTCCTTCTCTTCCTTTGAATGGATCTTCCTTTGAATGGATCTTCCTTCAAGATGCTCTTGAGACTCAGAAGATCAGAAAACTAGGGCTTCTTCCTTCTCTTGAGATTTCTTCTAAGTAGAACAGCAAAGGCTTGGAATCTCTCTCTCTTTTTTTGGGAAATCAGTATGATCTTTCCTTACAAGTTTTCCCTCTTTTCTTTTCTGATAGATCTCAAAGATTTTCTCTATTCTTTTCTTTTTGCCTCTCTTGTCTTCTTTTTGGATGCAACAAACCCTCTTCTTATAGATCCCAATTAATCCATAAATAGTTTGAAACTATCCGTTAGAAGCAAGTGTAAGAAGGATTAGATCCATAAATAACAATAGCCGTTAGGATTAAAATAGATAAAGATAAAGTTTAGAGTCGTTCTGACAGTTCTGGAGCTGTGTCTGACATTCTGGAGTCGGCTCTAACTTTTTTGGAGTCGGCTCTAACTCGAAATTCTTTAATCCGCTCGATCTGGAGTCATCTCTGACTTTTCTGGGGTCGACACAAATTCTTCTGGAGTCGACTCTAACAGTCTGGAAGTCGACTCTAAGTCGTGGCCTAAAAATCCATCGTTCTGTCTTTTCTGTTGGAGTCAGCTCTAACAGTCCCGGAGTCGACTCTAAGTCTGTGCCATTTTCCAGAGTCGACTCTGCGATTTCATGTGTCGACTCTAAAGTCTGCAATCTTACCTTGACATTAGATTTGAACCAGAACTTGATTTGACTCTTGATTTTGATTATCAAGTAAACTTATGATCTGAAAAACTTAATCAAAATCATTAGTAACTTCAAATGTTACTCAAATAGTTTGTTAATCATCAAAATCCTCAATTGGGTCAACAGTTGGGAAGAAGAAGATGTGGGCCAGCTGGGCCATCCCACGTTGGGCCCTGTTGGGCCGGCTCATGAGCCATTTTTGGGCTCCGTATTGGGCCAAGAATGGAGAAATAAAAATATTACCCGATTCGGCATTGATTCTAGTTTCTTGGGGTATTTTTATCTCCCCATTCGGGCTTATACATTGAGAAATATTCGAGTCCAAAGTTGGGCCCAGGATTAGATTGGGTAGACCTTAGGGGATGCTTTATTATTCCAATTTTAAAGATTTAATTATGAAAATTAATGTTGTAGGTAATCAGATGTCCACATAGTTGATTTACAGTTTGGGATTAGTGTACTGAGGTAAGTAAGCCATTTATTATAATTTTCATAATTTATTAGAATATAAAAATTATGTATTTAAATGCTATATTGATATATATTGCATTATTTAAAAAATGAGATAAAATAGAATTTTGCTATTTAATTTGATAAATAGTGCCACGAGTATACAATTGGGTATCTGTTATAATTATATGTGATTGCTAATATTTTGCAAAGTAATAAATTATAAATGTGCAAAAATTGAATGATGTGATTATTTTGGCTTTGCAAAATATACTGGTACTATTGATATATTTTATGCTATGAATGTACAAACTACTGTAAATGTGATATGAGGAGCTTATGCTCATGATGATGCATGATGTGTTACATGCAAATATGATGATGATATGTGTCGCCACGGTTCTCATATGACGTGAAACGATGTGAAATGCCAAGAGATACGAGATCCACCTAACAGGAGGAGATATGTGGAGGATACACATCTAGATGATGTGATGTGATTGATATATGGCATAACGCACACACATCTAGAGGATGTGTTATGATTGATTATGATATATGGCATAACGCTGGTACCAGGACCATTCCTTTTAAGGGACATTAAAGAGTGATACACCAGATGTGTGTTGTAGGGCCGTGGGACACATAAGGAAATAATAATATGAATATAGTGGGTTTGTTTACATTGTATATTTGGTATTTATTGTATAATTAAGCTTCCAAAATTATTTGAGCTGATGACATGCATATTTGATAACATGATGAATGTATTTAAAATTGGAAGTTTTATACATAAAAATGTGGTTTGATAATATCTTAAAATGATGAAATAATTAATTTATATGATAGTAGGCTTACTTATTGAGTGTGAGCTCATATAAATCTCACAATATTTTTCAGAGCCTCAGAATGAAGAATGGGATTTGAGGTAGTTGGAGCTTCTATCAGAAAAATTAAGATCCAACATTTTGTTGTAACCCCATTGATTTATGTATAATGGGCATATAGCCCAAAACTCATTATTATGGCTTATAATAAAATATTTGACTCTGAATGACATAGTGGTATTATCCTTCCTTGAATAAATTGGATTGTTACAGGACGCCTTGCATGTCAGGCATGCGGCGGGTTGCCACCCCTGGATCCCAATTGGGTCTGGGGCATGACAGCTTTAGTGGTATCAGAGCCTGGTTATGACATTAGGGACATAACATGATGACACTTTAGGCAAAACACTAGGATGACATGGGAAATTATAAATTAAAAGAATTTTTTTTTAAATATGCTTTGAAAACTTAATGTTTACAAGATATTAATTACAACCAAACTTTATCAGGAATAAGATGCCTCGTCGCACTAGAAGTCGCAAAAGATGAAGGTTCCCAGGTGGTAATCTGGCCAACAGGGAGGCTAGCAAACCGAGGTTCAGGTTCCATTAATTGGCTGAATGGCAGCAACAGCGCCAGACCGAGATGCTTCAGGTCCTTGGGAAATGGTGCAGGCTATGCAGCAGCAGATCCAACAGTGGTGCCTGCTCAGCCTCCCTCCTACTCCGCAAAATCCGCCTAGTCCTGAACCACCAGTCCAGCCCGCTCCCCTCAATCCTGGAAGGGGTTGGCCGCAGCTTTGCAGACTTCAAGAAATTTGCCCCTGCCCCTTTCTCTGGATCCACCCTGTTGATGCTGAGCGTGGGTGCGAGACATGGAGAAGGCTTTTATGGCCCATGGTAGTCAGGATATGGAGCGGATCAGATTTGCCACCTACCTTCTCCAGGGGAAGCCTATGATTGGTGGTTAGTAGGAGCAGCGATCGGAATGGACAGATTATTTCTTGGGGAGAGTTTAGAGAGATATTCTTCGACAAATACTTCCCCAGGAGTGTACAGAGACAGATGGAATCAGAGTTTATCAAATTGGAGCAAAAGGATCTTTCTGTGGCCCAGTATGAAGCCGAATTCACCAGGTTGGCCGTTTTGCTCCAAATATTGTGACCAATGAAATAGCCAAGGTCACCAGATTCACTGAGGGACTGCGACCCAGACTGAGGCAAGCGTCAATGCATTTGAGCTCTCACTTACAGTGCTGTGGTGAATAAGGCCTTGGTGATTGAGAGGATATGAATGCTGTTCAAAAGGATTGGGAGCTGCAGAAGAAGAGAAAAGGGCCTACTTCTGGCCAATCCTCTGCTCAGGCCAAGAAGAAGGGTGCATATCAGCCCCCCTGAACCACAGAATAAGGAGACTCGTTGCATTCATTGTGGTAACTCCCACCCTGGAAGTGCCTTGGGCCGAGACTGGTGCCTGCTTTGTATGTGGGAAAACTGATCACAAGATTGCTACATGTCCCTTTCGGAAGGATCAGCAGCCTTCTTCAAGTCAAGGGATGAGCCAGCAGCAGCAGCCGAGGACCCAGGGAAGGGTCTTCAACCTCACTCAGCAGGACGCTGCCGCATCTAATTCTGTGGTGACAGGTATACCTTTATTTAGATTATTTGTTCATATCTATAATGCATTGACATTAATAAAGTAGGTCAATCCTAATGTTAAATAAATTAAACTTATGTGATCCAGGAATGATTAAAGTAGGTACTGCTTATGCTCAAACTTTAATTGACCGGGTGCCACGCATTCTTTCATATCTGACATCTATCTTGACAAGAATGCATCATTGACACCTATTCCTCTAGAAAGAGTTGCATATTGCATTCCAAATGGAGATGTTATGAAAGTTGGACACAGTATGCAAATCTTGCCCAATTATCTTGGAGAATAGGAGGTTGAATGCTGATCTCATTGTCCTTCCACTGAAGTTTTGATGTTATCCTTGGAATGGATTGGTTGGCCTCCTATCATGCTTCAGTAGACTGCTTCAGGAAGATGGTCAACTTCAAAATTCCAAGCCAGCCTGAATTCAGTTTTATTGGTGGTCAGAAACACCTAGCCTCAGTGTTCATATCAGCGATGCAGGCTGGAAAGTATTTGATGAGTGGTGGTCAAGGATTTCTTGCTGTGTCAAGGACCTTCAGCAGGAAGAGACCAAGTTGGAGGATATTCCATAGCTCGGAGTTTCCCGATGTCTTCCCTGAGATTTGACTAATTTACCTCCTGATCGGGAAGTCGAGTTCTCTATTGATCTAGTTCCTGGAACTGGACCTATATCAAAGGCCCCTTACCGTATGGCCCCGCTGAGCTAAAAGAACTGAAGGATCAACTGCAGGAGCTCCTAGATCAGGGATTTATTAGACCCAGTGTTCTCCTTGGGGTGCTCCAGTTCTATTTGTTAAGAAGAAGGATGGCAGTCTTCGACTCTGCATTGATTACCGGAAATCAATAAGGTAACAGTGCGGAAATAAGTATCCCTTGCCAAGGATTGATGACTATTTGATCAACTTCAAGGAGCCCGGATATTCTCAAAGATTGATCTTCGGTCAGGGTACCATCAACTCAAAGTCAAGGGGGATGTGCCAAAGACAGCATTCAGAACCAGATATGGCCACTATGAGTTCTTGGTGATGCCGTTTGGGTTAACTAATGCCCCAGCAGCATTCATGGACTTGATGAACAGAATTTTTAAGCCATACTTGGATCAGTTTGTGGTGGTTTTCATTGATGATATTCTGATATATTCTAAGAGCCATAAGGAGCATGAGGACCACCTGAGATTGTGCTGCAGATTCTTCAGGAGAAGAAGCTTTATGCCAAGCTGCAGAAGTGTGAATTTTGGTTGATCAAGTATCTTTCTTGGGTCATATAATCTCTAAAGATGGTGTATCTGTGGACCCAAAAAGATTGAAGCTATCACTAAATTGGAGCCGACCTTCCAATGTGGCAGAAGTCAGAAGCTTCTTGGGGTTAGCCGGGTATTACGCAAATTTGTGGAGAATTTTCTCGCATTGCTCTACCCCTAACTCGCTTAACCCAAAAGCGAGTGAAGTTTGACTGGACAGTGGAGTGTGAGAAAAGTTTCCAGGAGTTAAAGCAGCGCCTGGTGTCAGCCCCATTCTTGTTCTTCCAACGGATCTGAAGGTTTTACTATATACACTGATGCCTCTCGGAAGGGATTGGGATGTGTTTTGATGCAGAATGAAAGAGTGATAGCTTATGCCTCCAGACAACTAAACCTTATGAGCAAAATTATCCTACTCATGACCTGGAATTGGCTGCTGTGGTTTTTGCCTGAAGATTTGGCGGCATTATCTATATGGAGTGTCATGTGATGTGTATACAGATCATAAGAGTCTAAAATACATCTTCACACAGAAGGAGCTAAATTTAAGGCAGAGGAGGTGGTTGGAACTATTGAAAGATTATGACCTGAATCTACAGTATCATCCTGGGAAGGCCAATGTAGTAGCTGATGCCTTGAGCAGAAAATCCTCTTCTGAGTTAGCTGCTATGATTACCTCCAGCCTCACGTATTGAGAGATCTGGAGAAGTGGGAGGTTGGTCTGAGAGTACAGCGTCTGATGGACTTATTGCAGCACTTGTACTCCAGCCGACTCTGTTGACAGAATCAAGTCCTCCCAGATGAAGACCAGATCTACAAAGGATTAAAGAAGTGTGACAGTCAGGAGTTCAGAATGAATTTTATATAATGGAAGGATGGATCCCTGAAATTTGAAGGAAGACTTTGTGTGCCAAACAGTGAGGAGCTAAGAGCTGAAATTTTGAAGGAGGCTCACTACTCTCCCTATACTGTGCATCCAGGTGGCACTAAGATGTACAGAGACTTAAAAGAAAATTTTTGGTGGAAAGGCATGAAGAGGAGATTGCTCAGTATGTGGCCAAGTGCTTGGTGTGTCAGCAAGTGAAAGCCGAGCATCAAAGGCCTGCGGGACCTCTTCAGTCTCTGATGATTCCACAGTGGAAATGGGAAAAGATTACAATGGACTTTGTGACTGGTCTGCCCAAAACTCCTAAGAGCAACGATGCAGTTTGGGTCATTGTGGACAGACTAACAAAATCAGCTCATTTCCTACCTTTCAGAGTTGGGGTCTCTAGTGAAAGATTGGCTAATTGTATATTGAGCAGATCGTGAGACTCCATGGTGTTCCGTATCTATTGTATCAGATAGAGATACCAGGTTTGTGTCCCAGTTTGGAAGAGTCTTCATAGAGCCATGGGAACCAAACTAAACTTCAGTACGCCTATCATCCCCAGTCAGATGGACAATCAGAGAGGACCATACAGATTCTGGAGGACATGTTGCGAGCCTGTGTGATGGACTTGGGTGGAGCTTGGGATAACCACTTACCTTTGGTGGAGTTTGCATATAATAATAGTTACCAAGCCAGCATCCAGATGGCTCCATTTGAAGCTCTGTATGGTAGGAGGTGCAGATCTCCTATATGTTGGGATGATGTGGGGAGAAAATTGCTAGGCCCTGAGCTGATTCAGCAAACAGTAGATAAGGTGCATTTGATCAGGGAGCTCCGTACAGCTCAGAGCAGGCAAAAGAGCTATGCTGATGTCAGAAGAAGGGAATTGGAATTCCAGGTTGGGGATCATGTCTTCTTAAGGGTATCACCAACCAAAGATGTGATGAGATTTGGGATTAAGGAAAGCTGAGTCCACGTTATATTGGACCTTTTGAGATTCTGAGCAGAGTAGGAGAGGTTGCTTACAGCCTGGCACTGCCTCCGACTCTCTGGGGTACACAATGTTTTTCATGTATCTATGTTGAGGAAGTATATCTCTGACCCCAGCCATGTCATAGAATTTTGAGCCTATACAGTTAAGAAAGATTTATCATATGAGGAGCATCCTTGCGTATCGTGGACCGCAAGGATCAAGTTTTAAGACGGCGTAGCATTCCCTATGTCAAGATCCAGTGGAGTAACCATTCTGAGAGGGAATCTACTTGGGACCTTGAGGAGGAAATTAAAGAGAAATATCCTCAACATGTGAGGATCCAGGGTTCACATTCTCCCCTCCTTATAAACCATGTGAGGATCCGCCTTCTTTGATGGAGGAAGGGAGGCGCCGCCCTTCCTCCACCATTGTTGACCTGGCTGGCGGAAGGAGGTGCCGACGCGCCCCCTTCACACGAGCACAGGGGAGGGGCTAACCCTCCCCTTGCCACGATATAAGGAGGGAGGGAGCACCCCTCCTTCTCCATTCTCATCCCCCCCCCCAAGCCTCAAGGTAAGAAGTAGAGAGATTGAGAGAGAGAGACAGAGAGAATGAGAGAGAGAGGCGGCCCCTTCATAGTGGAACCAAGCCATGGAGAGAGACAGAGAGAATGAGAGAGAGAGGCGGCCCCTTCATAGTGGAACCAAGCCGGTGCACGGCTTGGTTCGGGCCCGATGGAGTGCCCACCGGCTCGCTGAGCCTGAGCTGCGAACGGCGACCTCCATCGGTGCTAGGGCAGCATCCGGTGGAGGTCCGGCCAGCTGTGGTGGTCGTCCGTGCCACCGGCACGATTCGTACCGTAGGAGAGAACGAGAGAGAGGAATAGAAATAGAGGGAGAAAGAGATGGAAAGGGAGGCGGCCGCGGCGGCGGTCGGCTTTGCCCGATCGCCGGTGGCCGGGCTGCCCAAGAATTGGCCGGCGGCGGCCCTGGCTGCCTACATGGCTCCCCCCCTATTTCGGGTGAAACAAGGGAGGCGCATGGGGAAGAAGAAGACGTGGGCCAGCTGGGCCGTCCCACGTCGGGCCCTGTTAGGCCAGCTCATGAGCCATTTTCGGACTGCATTTTGGGCTCCGTATTGGTCAAGAATGGAGAAATAAAAATATGACCCGATTCGGCATTGATTCTAGTTCTTGAGGTATTTTTATTTCCTCATTCGGGCTTATATATTGAGAAATATTGGAGTCCAAGTTGGGCCCAGAATTAGACTGGTTAGACCTTAGGGGATGCTTTATTATTCCAATTTTAAAGATTTAATTGTGAAAATTAATGCTGTAGGTAATCAGATGTCCACATAGCTGATTTACAGTTTGAGATTAGCGTACTAAGGTAAGTAAGCCATTTATTATAATTTTTATAATTTATTAGAATATAAAAATTATGTATTTAAATGCTATATTGATATATATTGCATTATTTAAAAAAAAGATAAAATAAAATTTTTCTATTTAATTTGATAAATAGTGCCACGAGTATACAATTGGGTATCTGTTATAATTATATGTGATTGCTAATATTTTGCAAAATATTAAATTATAAATGTGCAAAAATTGAATGATGTGATTATTTTGGCTTTGCAAAATATACTGGTACTATTGATGTATTTTATGCTATGAATGTACAAACCACTGTAAATGTGACATGAGGAGCTTATGCTCAGATGATGCATTATGTGCTACATAAAAATATGATGATGATATGTGTCGCCGCGGTTCTCATATAATGTGAAATGATGTGAAATGCCAAGAGATACGGGACCCACCTCCACAGGAGGAGATATGTGAAGGACACATCTAAAGGATGTGATGTGATTGATATATGGCATAACGCACACACATCTAGAGGATGTATTGTGATTGATTATGATATATGGCATAACGCTGGTACCAGGACCCTTTATCTTAGGGGACGTTAAAGAGTGATACACCAGATGTGTGTTATAGGGCCATGGGATACATAAGGAAATAATAATATGAATACAGTGAGTTTGTTTGCATTGCATATTTCGGTATTTATTGTATAATTAAGCTTCTAAAATTATTTGAGCTGATGACATGCATGTTTTGATAACATGATGAATGTATTTGAAATTGGAAGTTTTACATGAAAATGTGGTTTGATAATATCTTAAAATGATGAAATGATTATTTTATATGATAGTAGGCTTACTTATTGAGTGTGAGCTCATATAAATCTCACAATGTTTTTTAGAGCTACAAGACTGAAGAATGAGATTTGGGGTAATTGGAGCTTCTATCAGAGAAAATTAAGATCCAACATTTTGTTGTAACCCCATTGATTTATGTATAATGGGCATATAGCCGAAAACTCATAATTATGACTTGTACTAAAATATTTGACTCTGAATGACATAGTGGTATTATCCTTCCTTGAATAAATTGGATTGTTACAGGATGCCTTGCATGCCAGGCATGCGGCGGGTTGCCATCCCTGGATCCCACATTGGGTCTGAGGCGTGATAGGTTTTTGAAAATATTTGGTAGGAATAAAGTATCTGGACCTTGTGGGGAATGGCTGGAGGAGGCTGATACCAGATAGATAACATTGTTTGATTATGGATATCATTGTTTTTTTTCAGATTTTTTTTCCACTTTTTTTTTGTGATTGAAAGCAATTTAGAGAGCCAAAAAGTAGACAAAATGGCCTACATTGAACTACATCTTATGCATGTGTACAAATATGCCCTTGTCATTTGACTGATATTAACATTATTTACATGATAATGTTTCTGTTTTTGACAGGAATTGAGGCCAGAGGTTTTGTATTTGGTCCTCCCATTGCTCTAGCAATTGGTGCAAAGTTTGTTCCATTGAGAAAATTAAAAAATTTGCCAGGTATGTTATTTATTCTATGCTAATAGGTTCATTCAAATTATATCATCATTAAATGAGTGGCGTAGAAACCTGCATGCGTCCAATGTATGGTAACCATATTGGATAAGTCAGTCTATAACGATATCCATTAAATAAAGATGGACCTGTGTTGACAATTTGATGATTTGGCCGCTTACTGTTGTGCTTTGACCATTGGATATTTACTATTGCTTGATGAACTTCTTATGCAACATTTCATAATATAAGAAAATTATGATGTTGCCTGCTTGCCGTTTAACTAATATTCGCAATGAGTGATAACTAATTAGGTATCAAAACTATTAGAAACTTGAAAGAATTTAATTGACCTTTGTTGATATTGCGAGCTTGTTATCAGTCCTCTTTAGTAAAATTGATTTAAAGAGCCAGTAGTTTGCTTGTAATTTTTTCTAGAATTGTTGATGCTAACTTCTTTACGGAATGATCAGTTTGTTTGGGTACTAAATTTTGCAATGTATTGAATTTTATAGTAATTATTATATTAAATTAATATTTATTTTCACTAATTCTGATTCTGATGTAAATGATAGTTGATATTATACCGTACTCACGGACAAAGGTTGGCCCTTCTACTTCAGCACGGCATGATGATGCCGGTCCTTCAGTTCCGGACGCTGCATCCACTCCTTCGGCATCTATTGTAGGTCCATCATCCTCGAAGCATCATGATCCTACTATCGGTACAGGAGATGATCTACACATTCAGAGTAATTTATTTTTTTATTTGAATTTCTAAATTTATTTACAATTTTTACTATAGTTTACTTACATCTATTTTTATGTAGATGGATCTGGGAGCGTTACACGCAGACGTAGACCCATGGGAGTACGAGATGTATGACAGATGCGTAAGGGTGACAGGATAATAATTGAGTGCAATCAGCTGGGGCAACCAATTAAAAAAGCCTCTAGCTTATTGAGTTCCTTCTTAGGGAGTGTTGCACGGAGGCATCAGCTTTGTCCATTGAGTTATGCAAAATGGAATGACATACTTCCGACGTATAAAATTGAGATCCTATGAGTTTAAATATAAGAGGTTTAATATAATTTTTTTAAACTTTTTTGTTCTTTATTTTATTTAAAAAAATAGAATATATCGATGCTGTTGCGCGTCGGCAACTGTCAGCATTTTTCGACGATTTAAAGCATCGGGACAATTCGATCATACCGACGCTTTAAAGCGTCGGCATGATCAATGCACTCCGACTTAGCACGTCCCGACACTTTTAAAAAGCATCGAGAAAATTATACGTCCCGATACTTTAAAGCATCGGAATCTTAAAAGCGTCGGAAAAATTATACGTCCCGACGCTTTAAAACATCAAAATAACGTGACGCTTATTCTTGCTGACGCCGGTTAAATCAATCTTTACCAACCCTTTAAAACGTCGGTACAACATCACGCTCTATCAACATTTTTTCAAAGCGTTCGCAAATAACGTCTTCACTCTCAGTGTAACGGTGCGTGTTAAAATGTCAGGAGAATATTTGCCGACGCTTTACGCTTTAAAGCATCGGCAAATGACATTTTTAGCATCGGAAGACTAGAAATTTATTGTAGTGTGGGGTTAAAAATCTTCATTCTCTCGTGGATTAAAGATATAGACTAAAATTATTGTCCCAATGAGGCATCATGTAGGAATGGGATGGGATATGAAAAGTCAAAATTACGCATAAAAATAGACAAAAACCAATCCGACTCTATTGCATCGCCCTTTGTATAGGCTAAGGCTTCCCAACTACTAAGCCATTGGTTGGGAGACCTTGGTCCATGTGAAATGAAGGGCCCCATCTCCCTCACTATGGCTTAGGATAAGATCTTCCTCAAAGGCTCACATAAAGCCAATTGGAGAACGTTGGGAGTCCAAGAGCTTTTCACAGTCTTTATCCTAACCTCTGATAGGTTGTCAAAGAGCACAACCACCTCTTTGTTGGAGGGATTTGGACTTGGTGGTTGGTGGAGCCCCTACAGCACCTCTGCCTCAAGCCATCAAAGAAAGGATGTATGGAATACCTTGTGCTAATTACTCGGCTAACTTGAGACCTAGGTTAAGTTAACCTAAATTTAGGTCCGGTTCGATCTATATGGAGTCCATTATGTATGCATAGATCTAATGAAAGGAAAATAAAGTATCCTGAAAAAATATTTTGCTCATTGCTAGATTTCCTGTTCTTAAGAGATCTTCTTTAAATCATCGTATAAACATTTAAATTTATCTCTTCATGAATTTAAAAAGTATGAAAATCACAGCAGCAATTGAGTTATAAAAAAAATGATACAGTGGACTTCAATCATAGATGTGTTTCAACTTCCAATACTATTTGATGGGGCCAGTTGACCCCATGAAAAATAAAGACAATAATTTTTGGACGGCCCACCTTGACAACGGCGTCGGTCTCAACGTTGGCCGCATCCCACCTCGATCTTGGTATCGGCCGCGGCCCACTTCGACCTCGGCCTCCGCGACGGCCCACATCGGCCTCGGCCCATCTCGTCCTTGGCCCCCCTCGGCCTCGGCAATCGGCCCAGCCCCTCTCGGCCTCGGCAATCGGCCCAGCTCCTCTCGGCCCCGGTGTATCCAAGCTCGCCGAGTCGGCCCCGGCCATTCCTGGCCAGCCCCTCTCGGCCCCGGCATCTCCGAGTTCTCCAAGCCCGCCGAGTCGGCCCCGGCCGTTCCTGGCCTGTCCCGCCCCGACACTTCCTGGCTGGGAAGGTCGGCCCCGACCGCCCCTGGCCAGCCGGGTTCAGCCTCGACTCCCTCGGGAGGGTCGAGGTGTCCCAGTTCTCCCCAGCATGGCCCCAGCAGTTCAAGAAACCGCCTCTCTGACTCGCGTCACCTGACAACGCCAGGTCCACCTACCACTGGCCACGTTGTTGATGGGACTAGACCCAACAACCCAACAACCCTGCGGATTGATGGATTAGACCCACCAACCGCCGCTTTTTCCCTCTCCGATGGGACAGGACCCATCAACCAGCCCAGATCCACATAACTCCCAAGAACTCCGTGGACATTCCCTCCTCACGGCATCCCACGTGATCGTGCCAGAGTCAACCCCTATAAAAAGGTGAACCCGCTCAGTAAACAGGTATGCGCGATAATCCCCAAAATCGCTGCCTTAGCATTCAGAAAGGAATCCCTCCTCTCGGGATCCCCTTTTTCATACCAAAAAAAGAGCCCATTCGAGCTCCTTTTCAGCTGTGACCCCAATTGCTAACTTGGGCGTCGGAGGGTCCCCACCGGAGAACCCTCTCCGGTCCTGGGACTTTTCTACAGGTAACCTGGTGAAGAAGAGCCTGGTGAATCCATCCGTTCCCGACGTGCAGGATCAGTGATTGGGCGTCATCAGATTGGCACGCCAGGAAGGAG
>UESW01002872.1:94929-149520 GCA_900491605.1 Calamus simplicifolius
TACCTTGTTATCCGGTGCCCTATCCAAATAATACAGATGGCCAATTTAATTTGCAATCATTTATTGAAGTTCATTTGTTTAATGGTAGAATCTGTTGTTGCCTTGTTGGAGTAGTAAGTGGTTCCCTGAAGGATTTGAAATGGTATGAGATCATGTGAAAAAAAATATACAATGCAGGGCTGATCATTTATTCCTTACTGTTGTGTTGGACTAGTCAGCATCAACATCTGAGTTATTTTTTTTTTTACTTATTTCTATAGTGTAGGAGCTTTATGTTCAAATGGTACTAGATGTCAGGATGATGCAAAGTTATTCTTTGCAGTCTTCTTTTAGAAGGATGTGAAGTTAAAATGGGTTGAAACTGATACCGTAGAGAGATCTCTACAATATGTAGATTTATTGTTTTTTGAGCTCAGATGGAACTCTTTAGAGGATATCACAAATGATGGCATCTTTATAATTGTTTTTCTTGTGTTATTGGATCTAATCCTGCAAAAGACACCGAAGTTCCATTTATTTTGACTAATTCAAATTGAGATCCCTTGGCAAAGCTGGGATGAGATTGGTAGAAGAGGATTACATCCAAGAAAATTCATTGGGAATTTGTTTGGTCCTGTACTTTATGTCAACTATGTGCATGCCTTAACATAGAGATATCTAATTGGCTCTGAAACCTGCCTCAGGGGGCCTGCACCTGAAAGTCTAGGTTCCAATGCCTGGACCTACTGTCCTGTAATTCAAAAAAGATCCGAAGGCATACTGGATTTTCCCCAGAGTATAACCAAAATATTTTCTAAGTAAAGGACATTTTCTAATGGTATGTTTGAATTTGAGTTTTACTTACAAATTTAAGTAAGGATTTGATTTTTAATAGCAGTCCTTGGTATTCGACTACAGAAACCATCAGTGTGCATTCCATGCAAATAATGACATTAATAGGAGTTAAGGTTAAAAATTAATCTGCATATCAAATTTACAATGATCGTCAGGTCATGAGATAAGGTTTCCAAATATGAAATCAAGACATGGTTGTACTTTCACTCTCATTTCCATGTCTGAAGTTATATTCAAGCAGAACAATTTCCTAATCAACAAGCCATGTCATGCTCCATAATACTTTTTCTGCTATGCCACAGTTTATCAATATCATGCACAGAGTTGTAAGGCTATATCTTTGCAAAATTGGTTCAGGAAAGTCCACATGAGACGTCATGGTTAGGCTTTGTAATGTCTAATCTATGACATCGTGCAGCAACTCTTGTGCAACATCTTTTTTAGCTCCTAAAGACCTTGTCTTTGCAGTTCTATCCATCCGCATGCATTCCTAGAAAGGTCAAGGTACAATTTGCAGAGAAATGGGTTGATCATGTTTTTGCAATATATCACATGCAATTTGAATTTGGGGGTAAAATTATCTATTCACAACAAAATCTTGATTTTTGGCTTTATTACATGATGATTAGGTAGTGAATATGTCACCTCCATCAGCTGTATTGACTGATTTGTGCTGAACTGGAAGTTAGCTAACCTGTGACGTAATGTCAGCTGACTGAGTTATGCAATATTTTCCATGCTTCAGTTGACAATGTGCACAGTGCACAATTTCAGATTCACTGTGGAACCTGTTTGTGTATGTGATATCTGTGATGTAAATAGTTTACTAGTTTACTAGATTGATGTGTAGTAAATGTTCTCCACATGGAAAACAAGTTGTATATGTCCTTGTGTTTTTCACAGTTTTATATATGATGTTTGCTGAATTATATTAGGTCATAGTTTTCCAGCCTAGTTTCCATTGTGTTAGCTTTCTCCTGAGATTCCATTTGAAAAGTGATAGACTGATGAGTTTGAACTAGAACTTGATATGATAAAAATATTATTACATCGTAACTGAATGTTCATGTGGATGCAGCTCTGAGATTGAAGTTGATGTTCCATGTTCGGTAGCATATGACTGCTATTCAGATCGTGAAACCATCCCAAAATGGATGCCATTTATATCATCAGTCAAGGTGCTTGCTAATATTTTTGAGTCTGTTTTTGTTTCTCAGGTGTAAAATCCTAAGATATTTCATCCTTTGTTTAGTTGTTTATTAATATTTTTTTATATACAATAATGGATTAGAAATGGCAATATGCACCTAGATTAATGTTCCACTGAAATAATGCATACTAAAAGGCCTTTATTATATAGGTTTCCTTAACATTGCTTCTTTTACTCCCATTTCCACTAAATTGTTTGAGACTTTCTTTGAAAAAAAAAAAAAAAACTGTTTTGATATATTAAAAGCATCTGCAAATTGTTAACCCCGGCCCAAAGCTTGCTGTGCTTTTTTAACAGTTGTATGATAATATCCCATGAGGTTACGTTATGACAGCACTCATTTTTATCTTATAGTGATTAAACATATGTTAGGTGTATATATCTGCTAATTTTGCCACGAAGATCCTTCTTGACTGCAACCTATTGCTTTGAGTTTTTAACAATTCTATTTGTAGATTGTCAGTCTCATGCTTGCTAGAGGATTTTCAACATGCTTCTGTTGAATTTACGATTTGTAAAAGTAAACTCATATGCAAATGCTGTTGAAACATTGTTTGAAAAAATTCAACCTTTGAGTTTTTAATGTGAA
This sequence comes from Calamus simplicifolius, assembly GCA_900491605.1. Taxonomy (NCBI): domain Eukaryota; kingdom Viridiplantae; phylum Streptophyta; class Magnoliopsida; order Arecales; family Arecaceae; genus Calamus; species Calamus simplicifolius. The sequence goes on from UESW01002872.1 coordinate 97,563, forward strand.
AAAGGCTTCAAAAGGTGTTTTTCTTGGAAATGTGATCAAGAATTTATCCCGATCATTTTCAAGTGATATTGTATAGTTGTTAATGATATTCCATGATGTATATTATTTGCAGATGATATAGTGTTGATTGATGAAACTAAATCTGGAGTAAAGCTAAGCTAGAGATTTGGAGAGAGACTTTATAATCTAAAGGTTTTAAGATTAGTAGAACTAAAACTAAATACATGAAATGTAATTTTAGTGGAAGTAGAAATACAAATAAAGAAACAGTGAAGATTGCAAGCCAAGAGATATCAAGGAGCGAAAAATTTAGGTATTTGGGATCAATTATCCAACAAAAAAGTGAAATAGGTGAAGATGTGAATCATAGAGTTAAAGCAGGATGGATTAAGTGAGGAATGCTTCGGAAGTATTGTATGATTGACACATCCCATTAAAATTGAAAGAAAAATTTATAAAATCGCTATCAGGCCAGCTATGCTATATGGAATAGAGTGTTGGGCAATATTGAAACAAAATGTGAATAAATTAAGTGTGACAGAAATGTGTATGTTAAGATAGATATGTGATAAAACTTTAAAAGATAGAATTAGAAATAAATATATAAGAGAAATGATATGAGTAGCCCCAATTAAAGATAAAATGAGAGAAAATCGATTGCGATGGTTTGGACATATACAACAAAGACCTTTAGATGCTCCAGTTAGAAAGAGTGATCTTTTAACAATCCATGGTAAGGATAGAGATAGAGGTATGCCTAAAACTAACATGAACAGAAATAATTTAAAAAAATATAACTATTTGTAATTTGAATGTCGAATTGGTCCTAAATAGAGCATAGTGGAGGAAGCAAATTCATGTAACCGACTCCATGTAATTGGGAAAAGGCTTAGATGAGTTGAGTTGAGTTGACTATATAGTTGCTAATCACAAAGTTGGGCTTAGATCAAAGTTCTCTCTTATGTCATTATTGCTTTTGTTCATAACATAGTTTTGCATCAAGAATAGATTTTTGTTATTGCATTCTTTTTTCCCCCTTCATCTATAACACCTGTTGTAGTTTGTCTGTCCTGCATCCAGGTAACCTCTGATGTGCTTGACACACTTGGAGACCAACTGTATTTGCTGGCTCAGTGAACAGCATTTATTTTTAATTAACATATTTATTATTTCAAGGATGCTCTGCTCAAGCTCTTATGCCCCACTTTTTTTTTTCCTTCTGACAATATTTGGATTATGAAATGTGTATCACTGAGCCTATTGCCCAAGAGAGAAAGGCTTACAGGTTGTTCATTAAAAGATCAAGGAGAATAAAGCATGTTTAAATGAAGCTGTGAATGATGACAAAATCAACTGATATGTGTTTGATGACACAGTAAGATTTGCTTGATTAAATTGATAACCAGGACATACTCATAAAGATGTTGTGAAATGGTCTTAGGAATCGTTCCAATATGACCATGCAAAAGGAAAGAAGCCTGATAAATTATAAAATAAAAAGTCAAAGAGAATATTATTCATGAACAGAGCATAGGTATCATCTCCATTTAAACCCATGGAGATCATCTGGGTATACAGTGATGGGTTTCCCAATATAGGATATTAGAAAACTTTCCAAAATCATAGACGAATTTGAACTAGGATATTAGAAACCATGATATAATGTGATTACAGATGTGATGCAATTTCTAGAGAGAGTAGTCAATGGAAGAAATGCAACAAGCCCAGTAGGCCAACAAATTCAATTGTGCAAAAGAAATATTAGTGGAAAATGTCTTTCAGATAGTGAAAAGAAAGTTTCGACTAAAGAAATGTACTTGATAATGATGGTGCAGTATATATTGACTGGGGTGATATTGAAGAAAATGACGTTCCGATCAGAGTGACTAGCAATTTTGAGGCCAGGTGATATTAGAAAAATGGAGAGTGGATCCATGAAAACTTAGAACTCAATGTTTGATAGGTTTAAGCTTGAGTAAGGAAAAGTTCTTCATTGGAGACAACTAGATTTCTAACTTGATATATTCAGAAGTTTCTTTAATTCAGTGAAGTGGTTGCACTGAAAAATGATTAAGATAAAATTTATCTGGAAGAAGTACTGTACTCCTGTGAGTGCAAAAATTTATCTACATAGTTGACACCAAAGCAACCATAGGGTTCCCACTCTGTACATAATTTTCAATACCACAAGAAACTTAGGAAGATTGAAGTGGAAGTGGTTGCAAGAGAGATGATACTAGAAAGAATAATCCTAAGCTTAAAGTGATGTAAGTTACAAGATATATTATAAGGTATATATGTATATATATGTGTGTGTATAGAGTTTGACTTGGCTACATGATCTCTACTTAGATTCGGTTGTCTAAATTTGAACAATGAGGATCCCATATCGGTAATTCGAGTCATTGGATATGATTTACTATCTCTAAAATGCTTGCACACTAAAAATTATGTGATTTGGAGATCATTAACCCTTTATATTAAGTGATCAAAAAAATATATTATATTATTTCATATTATTTTGGATTATACAATTTTTTGACCAATTGATGTATAGGCTAGAAATCTTTAAATTATATAACTTTTAGAGTTTAAGCATTTTAAAAGTAGTAGATGACATCTAATAACTTGGATTATTAATATGAGACCTTTCTCATCCATGTCAAGTTGTGTATATAAAACTTAACTTGGCTATACTTGATCAAATCTCCACTTAGGTATGATTAGGTTTAAATTTGAATGATGAAGGTTCTATATCGATGATTCGAGCCGATGGATATGATCTATTAACTTTTAAAATATTTACACACGAAAAATTATATAATTCAAAGATCCCTAACCCATGCATCAAGAGATCAAAAAAACATACATTATTTTATGTTATTTAGGTTGTACAATTTTTTGACCACTTGATGTATGCGCTAGAGCCCTCCAAATTACATGTTTTTTAATGTACAAACATTTTAAAGATGATAAATCATATCTTATATCTCAGATTATTGATATGGGATACCCATTATCCAAATCTAGATGAACCAAACCTGTGTAGAGATCCTTTCAAGTGTAGCTAAGTCAAACTCTCTCTCTCTCTCTCTCTCTCTCTCTCTCTCTACACACTTGTGGTTATAATACATAGGATATAAATGAAGGATTTTACACCCATATGGATCTTGATGTTGAGGCTTGAAAAATGCATATTTAAACTCTGCCTATGTAAATTTCATTTATGTAAGTTTTTTATACATGGCTATTCCCAAGCCCAAATATTATGGTAAGTTGATGGCTAGCATAAAACTATAGTCATACCCTTTGAACATATTGTTGTTGTATGCATTCTAAAGGCCTAAACTTTCTATATAAAATTGCATTAAGACTCTCCATGTTCTATATGTATACTTTTTTTTTGGCACAATCCTCTGCTTTAATTTTAAGGTGACTTGATGAATAGGTGAGGGCTTTCAAACAAACAAACAAATATTGTGTGTTGATTCGAGGGTGATTTAATGCAAGGAAATACTTCTTCCAGATATACAATGAGAGCACATTCCACAGTCTACACTTAGTGGAAATGCAATGAGAAAGTTCTAAATGTTATTGTGATCTGGGACATGTTGGTTAGGATTTCCTGTTTCTGGATATTGGATCCTAGCCAATTGGATTGTGTAATTATGATGGGAAATCTATGAATAATAAATTTATAAATTCCTTTGTATGGAGGGAGGGTAGGTAATTTCTAGCAAAATTTTTTTTTTATCGTGGTGATGCATTAACCTAAAAAGCACTCTACTTTCTCTTTTCCCTTGCCTTAGTTTTACAGTTTAATCAGTCAGCATGTGTTTGTCTTTAACTTATTGTGTTGCATTTATAGAAGACTGTAATTTCATGAGAAGCAACGTTGACTTAGATTAGAATATTTACATGTTTTTCACAGGTTTTACAAGATAAGCCTGATCTGTCACGCTGGTCCCTGAAGTACGAGGTATTTGGTCGTGATGTCGAATTTTCTTGGCTTGCTCGGAACATGCAGGTGAGGATCAGGTGAAATTCAGCTCAACGAAAATACAAAGCAATTATCATGCTTCTTTTCTATTGCTAAACTTCATTTTTTGGGTTGCAGCCTATTCCGAATCAGAAAATCCATTGGCGGTCTCTAGAAGGTCTTCCCAACAGGTAAGGCAACAACCCAATTTATTATACAGAGCATGGTAGTGTTTTCCTGTTTATGATCCCTTACATTGTAGAACATCTGAAACTGCTGCTTTCCTGCACTATGGTGTTGCAAACATTTGCTCTAAGAAGTGCATCCTTAGTGAGTTACTGCAGACATTTGCTGAACTGAAATGTGTGATTTCTGACAGCAGGCAGCTAATTGTTCAAGCAGTCTGCATCTTCTATTTCTGTGTCTGTTCTGCCAAAGTTTTTCAGGGAACCAAGTGGTCATTTAGATTTCTTGTTTAATTACATCGCAATGCTCCTGTTAAATGTTCTTTGTTTTATGTTCATAAGGTTTATCGATTCTAGTCTCAACCTGAAAATTATGCATTTCTCATGAACCCTTGTTTCAAAGCATGATGGTGGCCTGAAAGAAAACAGCTCAATTACTCGTCGGATTGCTTTTTTCTTTTTTGGTGTAACTTTTTTTTGTTTTGAAGATAGAAAGGGTGAGATTCTTCCAATAATTTTTGTAAAACAGCATTAAGACAATTGACCTCCATGGTTGGCACTATCATCTAAAAGATGTTATGATAACTAAACTTTTCGATGATCATCTTTATCAAAAGGTATTTGACAGCACAATCTCAGATTTTGGTAGCCACCAGATTTCTTGGCCAATGTTATCAAGATGGCAATCCTAATCAGCCATAACATCTAAAAATGTAACAAGGAGCAGACCATCAACAAGCAATTAATATAACCCATAAGAATACCCACAAATATAAATTCATTGTGCAAATCTTCCCAACAAGTTAGCGTGCAGAAGGACACAGAAACTTCGGTCTAAATATCACAGTTGCTTTCATGAGTCCATGACTATTTAATGTGAGATGGCTGAGGTGCATTTCAAACTATTTACATTGTATAAAATTATGAGCAAAATAAACTGATGTTGTACAGAATTTGTTGCTCATTTATGTTTTTCACATTAGATAAGAATTGGAGTAACCATCTTCTCATGCGTGCAGAGGTGCTGTTCGATTTTTTCCTAAAGGCCCATCCTCATGCAGAATACAAGTAAGTGCTTTATGTGATCTGTTACTCTCTTAACTGTTTCTAGCATCAGTTGCTCCAGGATTGAGTCCTCATTCAGTATATAAGCTTTTTTTCTTCTTTTTCATGATGCAGTTGACTGTTTCATATGAAGTTCCTGAAATTTTAATTCCAGTGGCATCAGTGAGTATCATATACATAATTTAGCAGTCTTGAGTTTGTGAAGTTTTTTCCCTTCCTACAGTCTGCAGGCTTCTCTGAATTGAGCTTTACAATTCTCCAGGCACTGAAACCATTCCTTGAAGGGTTGCTAGTACGTGGTTTGGAGCGTTTTGCAATTGTTGCAAAAGAATACCAAAGAAAGATCCCCCAACATTAACCTGCAAGCAGCCTGCTTATGAAATCCATTATTTGACACTGATGATGCTATGTTAGATGCAGCTAAATTGGTTAAAAGGCTATATGCATGCCTTCCCATTTCAAGTAAATAAGATATGAATCTCAATTCATCAAGAAGTTTGACACTAATGGAGAAGGTTCATTCTGATTTACCTTGATTGATATCCAGAGGTAAAGCATAATGTCAATCTGTCATGAAAATCAAAATATCATGCAAAGTAATCTAGTCTCTGCAAGTGACCAGGACCTTGATTCCTTATCGATCTAAATATATCCTAACATTGTTTCAGTGAATTGTTTGGATTCCTTTAGTGGTTATTTATACACATGCCAAGTACGGCTTCAATGATATCTACTCAACTCATTTAAGCCTTTTTTTTTTTTTTTTTCAACTACATAAGGTCAGCTACATGCATTTGCTTTCTCAACTATACTCTATGCAGGACTACGTCGATACTCAAATTACAAATAATTATATCTTTTTTAATTATTTTTGTTCATGTTCGTTTAAATTTATCTCTATTTCTATCATTATAATGAGCTATTAAAAGGTCACTCTTTTTAATTGAAGTATTTAAAAGTCTTCATTGTAAATGTCTAAATCATCGTAATCGATTTTTTCTTATTTTATCTTTCCACTTCAGTGAATTATTTTGATTTAAAGTTTTCAATCATCTTCATTTTTTCCATGATTTTTCTTATGTATAAATTTTCTTTAGGGGTGATCCGAGACAAAAAGTGTATCTAAAACAGAAATAAAAATGAAGATCCGAGAACTTTAAATAGAAAAAATGATCCACATACAAATTATGATGTGCAAAGACAAATTGATTACTTAATGATGCAACAAACATTTTATGCAATAAAGTTATAGTAACATGCATGGAGTATTATCTGAAACACATTATGCATAAGATTTGAGTGATAATTGTATATAATTATAATAAATAACACAATATTGACTAGCTATATTTATGAAAAAAAATAGTTTCTTATATCCAAGGGCGCTCTGAAATATATATAGGATACCAATTTTGGTTTAGGTTGAGTTGGAGTCTGATTAGGATTTACTATTCTAAATCCAATCCATTGATATGGGTCATGTTTTAGAATCCAAACTTAAGGGCTAGATCAGATTTGTTTCAAATCAACTAAAACAAGGGGCCATGTCCAATCCACTCGCAGGCCTACATGCAAAAGGCTCAAATGTATAGCCAATTCTTAACTCTAACTCATTCTTTCCTGCAAGAGATATGACTAAAGCTGCATGATGTTCTTATACATCCGATAAAGGGATCCTATCTTCTCACTTATCTTTGACTAGTTGCCAGCTTGCCGTGCTCTTCAAAATTTTCGCCGAACAAGAATATAAGTTCCTCCCAGAAATAAAAATCCTGATCAACATGGTAGCTAATTCTTCGCTTCTGCAAGATATCCGACAGCCACACAGCCAATAGGGAAACTAAAGCTTTTTAAATGAGCGAGCAAAGCTGCACATAGGTTACTAATGATTATTTCAAACCCTAACATGTCAGCCTCTAAAATCACCCAAACGAGGTTCTCATCTTCCGGAGTTTCACTTCAGAAATCAAATGAGATCAAAGTTGAGACAGAAAGATAAATACTGGTACCTCGCAGTAATCATACTAGGCAAATTTTAGTTTTAAGCCTAGAATGAGGATGTTGAAAATGTATTCTGTAAATTTGATAATTCTGAAATGCGCTAATTGGAAACATTTCATTTCTTTAAACTTAAAATATAAAGGATACATCTAGCGTCCAGTTTTGTTCACAAGATGATGAAACCTTGGGAATAACAACAAATGCCTCATTATATTTTCGTCTCTTGCAACTAAAACCAGCGAGACCATTCCAAACTGCAGTTCAATCTGTTGAGCATACTTTAATCCAAATCAAACAATATGTGAAAAGAACATTAACCAAAATAAAATAAGAAAAGTAAAATAACTGAAATTTGTGTTCTGAAGCATAGTGTTTTCTGAATTTTCTTGGAACCCTAGCAGATGTCTCACTCTATAGTTAAGTGTTTTTATTCTGATTCCAGAAGAAACAGCAACTGAAAGCAGATGACATAATGTATGAAACATGAGCAAAATCACATAGACAAGTCCTTACAACGATAATAAACAAGGTAAGCAATTGAAGAGGTTTTCAGTCAACAGATCCAAAAATTATTTCAAAATCTTGCAAGTTTATGCTGGCAAGCAACCACTATATGTGAATGGGTTTGTCGTAAGTAGCCATAGCAGCTTCCTTCACAGCCTCGCTCATAGTTGGGTGTGCATGACATGTTCGTGCTATGTCCTCACTCGAAGCTCCATATTGCAATGCTAGCACCGCCTCGTGTATAAGCTCCCCTGCATTAGGTGCCATTATGTGCACTCCCAATATTTTGTCAGTCTCCTTCTCAGCCAATATCTTCACCAATCCCTCAGCATCATCAATGGCCTTTGCACGGCTGTTCGCCATGAATGGGAATTTGCCCACCCGGTAACTCACCCCTAAGGCCTTCACCTGCTCCTCTGTTTTACCAACTGATGCCACCTCAGGATGTGTATAGACCACCCCAGGAACCATATCGTAGTCCACATGGCCCTCCTTACCTGCAATAAACTCTACACATGTGACACCATCCTCTTCTGCCTTGTGAGCAAGCATTGGTCCTGGAATCACATCTCCAATGGCATATACTCCTTTCACATTTGTCTTAAAATGGTGATCGACTGTGATTCTTCCTGCCTTGTCAGTCTGGACGCCAATAGTTTCCAGCCCAAGCCCAGCAGTGAATGGGACTCTACCAGCTGAGACGAGAACTACATCAGCTTCAAGTGTGCTCTGCTCTCCGCCAGCTGCAGGTTCAATGGTCAGTTTTACCCCATCTCCAGATGAGTCTACCCCAACAACCTTTGTCTTGAGCATGAACTTCATTTTCTGTTTCTCAAGCATGCGTTGGAATTGCTTCCGAACCTCTCCATCCATGGTTGGGACAATGTCTGGTGCAAACTCAACAACGGTCACCTCCGAACCAAGTCGGCCCCAGACAGAACCCATCTCCAATCCAATGTAGCCTGCACCAATAACCACCAGTTTCTTTGGGACTTCTGATAAACATAGAGCTCCAGTGGATGAAACAATTTTCTTCTCATCAATTGGGACTCCAGGGAGAGATTTGACATCAGAACCAGTAGCAATTATGATATTCTTGCCCTTAACAACACTATTCCCCCCTTCGGGCATGTCAACAGATACTTCAGAGGGGGAAACAAACTTACCGAAGCCTTTAACATAGTTTACCTTGTTTTTCTTGAAAAGGCCTTCAATTCCTCGGGTGAGACCAGAAACTGCTTTGTCTTTTTGTGCCATCATAGCTGGAAGATCAACTTCGAGCTGAGAAAACTTGACACCATGGCTTGGGAATGCATGCTTGGCTTCATGGTACATGTGAGAGGAGTGAAGGAGTGCCTGAAAATTGTGAAAAAAAAGGGACAGGTAAACAAGTGTCATAAATGAAGTTTTCAACCAGAACAGTTTAATAGTTAGCTTACTCACAGATTCTATTTCATCTGGCAATTTCTAATTTACAACACTATCTTGCCTTACCTATTGAAGCTTTAAATGAAAATTAGCATAACTGGTGATAGTATTGCACCAAAGCCAAAAAGCTATGCTTATCATGAAACAATGGTGCAAGGTTGACTTACTTTGCATGGCTTGGATTGTTACAAGGCCTGATAAAGAGAACTAAAACTCAACAATAGGTTTCCTCCAGATCATTACATCATAACTGTAGTTCTGTATTAAAATCATACTTTGTCAAATTCAGATAATGCTGAGACACCTCTAATAACATATCTTACAACGTTATTCTACTTTAACTAGTTCTTAAGACCCGTTGGCTCTCCAAGTTAGTATTCATTCTCATCAGCTAGTACATCTTCCAATAACAAATAGTAGGGTGCTCATTAATCAACTGCAGGCCTAAGTTTCAGAATCAATCCTTAGGATGGGCCCATACAATGTGAAACACATCTAGTGGACCACAATTAATTCCCACATTCATATTTGCTTTCCTATACATGGTTACTTACATTTCATTGATTTATTTGAAGCATCATCATTCTTATCTAGCGGAGTAGCCTTTCAATTTATAAAACACTTTCCGCAAGTTACTATCTATTTATCTTCTTTATACATATTGAACAGTCAAATAAGAAATACCCTAAGTGTTTAACCTTCCTAAGCCAATGTGAACATTTAACAACCTTTGCTAATTAATGTGATTACAAGTACTGCCAATCATTTACAATTCCATAATTTCATGGAATGTTCCCCAAATTGCACAGGACTTTTCACATCACATCAGCACAGCATGTAAGATAAGGAAATTCACAGAGGATATGTGCCACAAACCAACTACAACATAACCGCCTATGTTATATACAAATATATCACCATATGAATCAAGAATTCTCACCGAGGCAATTTTAGATATATGCATGTAACTATCCCAAATATCATAGGTTAAAAATATAGTGAATCTCTATTAAAATTCCATAATTTCAAGGCATGCCCTACAAATGGCACAGGAATTTTCACATCATATCAACACAAGATGTAAGTTAAGGAAATTCACACAGGACAAGTACAACAAACCAACTACAAAATGATCAACCGAGTAATTACAAACAGGTTGCCATATGAATCATGCATTCTCATTTGGGAAATTTGACATACATGCTTGTAACTTTTCCAAATATCATAGGTGTAAATAATAGGAGAATCTTCTATCTATCTATCTGTTTGTCTGTCTGTCCGTTTAAATTCATCTAACACGAACGCATACAAAAGTAAATTTTATTTAGTATCTTCATGGTAAGAAAGAGGCTTCAACCTTACTGGTGCAAATTAATGATTAACATCTAATTGAAAAATTCACACTGCTAAACCTGATTTACAGCACTTAAATGCTTAATTTTTTTATTTAGAAAAATCTTTTGAACATTTCCTGTGCATCATGCGGTCCTGCAGTGGACAATTTTATTGGTGGTATGTGATGTTTTAATTTGATTTGTGGTTTAGAAGCACTTGATCTGTTCTATTTTTAGAAAACAAGAGAAAGAGTGAGATGGAGAGGCAATATAGATGAAATTTTGGTTTATGCTTTAAAATGTCTAGATTAAGATCAACAATTTGGATTCTCAAGATTTACAATTCAGCATACATTTTTAATATTGTCTATTATGTATCCATTTAATGCATGGATAGGACACCTCTTAGACAAAATTTTTATTCTAAGTATTTTAAATATGATAATTAATGACCAACAGAGAGGATACCAAATGTGACTTGTCCACGTATGCATACATACAGATATGGACACATAGATTAACACATGTAGACATATATGTATTTTAGTGATTCAGCATTGATTCCTAACAAATTGTAAATGCAATTACAAGTTCTTTCAAATCCTCTCTCCCAATCTCATCTCATTTTCTTAGTTATTCACCTCCTCTCTCTTGACTCTTTATCACAAATCAAAGTAACCCTCATATTGAAGATGTCCTATATTCTATGTTGCAGACGCTCTCCACTGGAGTAGTTTTCCCACCCTTTCCTTATCTTCTCAATAATTCAATGAAACCAAATTGACATGATCAACAAAGAATTGCTGGTAAGAAAGACTAGATTCACACCCACTATGGTCAAATTATCATTTTAGATCTGAAAACGAGTTAAGACAAATACCAGTCTTACCATTAAAAACATTCATGTTAGGCTACTGTTAGAATAATTCATCTTTAACCTCCTATATCCTCTTTCTAGGACAACTAGTTTTTTAATTTAAACCCTTCAAGAGCAACTTGGTTCTATTTTCTATCTGAATTTGGCAGGCTCCTCCACTTTATCCTCAATCAATGCAGCTATTACATGTTCTGTATAATGATTTTCTTGAAGCTATATTCCCACCTTCACCACACATCCACAAAAAAGCCTTATAACTTCTTTCTTTCCTATCTTAGAAAATGCAAGTGATCAGATGTCAAACAAAAAGTACCTAGACATGGGCATTCTCTGCATTATTTTGCAAAATAAAAACAAGGATAGATAAAGAAAATAATCGCACTTGAATATATTCTATTATCTTGACAAAGGCTCGATTCCAATTTTAAACTCCCATGAAAGTGCATTACTTAACTCAAAAAACTCAAAAAATATCTTAAGATTCCTATTCTCCAAGATACAAGGATGGTGGAGCAAAGCACAAATTTAGCATAATATCGTTAACAAATCAAAGAAAAATTGCCTGTGGCCGACATAAACAAGTGACCATTTCTTTTTTCCAGTGTCTAGTGCACCTACAAAGTGGCATTTGTTTAGGACAAATCTAAGCTTCCTCAATTTTACCCTTGTACTTCATGCATGAAACTGGTCCTTCCTCAGGAGATCAAACCAATCTACCAACTTCCAAAGCACAAATTAAAGGGAAACAAATTATTTAAATAAAAAATACATGATCGATATCACCCTAATCCATTTAGTCCAAAGCTCAGATTTGTATTTTATTAAGACCCAGAATTGGACAAATCAAATATCCAACTCAGGAAGCCATCAAAATCGCAACAAACACCAAAATAATAATCCCTGACTCAATATATGCCCATGAATCGAGAATCAAGCCTTTATCCCATCTATACTAGTGCAAGAACGGGGAAATGGATTGCAGATCTAAAAAGGTAAGCCGATTTAAGGCAATCGAGTATCGAATAGATCCAAATTATCCAATAAAAACAAAGAATGAGATAAAAGAGAAATTCCAGCTCGAAGAAATATCAGAGAAACGAGGGGAAAAGAGAGAAGGTTTTTGGGTCTTACCTTGGAGGGGATGCAACCGACGTTGAGGCAGGTGCCGCCAAGGGCCCCACGGTTCTCGATGCAGGTGGTCTTGAGCCCCATCTGGGCGGCCTTGATCGCCGCCACGTACCCCCCGGGCCCGCCGCCGATCACCACCACGTCGTTTTCCTCCGCCGCCGCAGCGAATCCCCGGTAGAGGGCTGCGCCTCGCAGCGCCCCTGGCCATAGGAGCTCGCCAGCCCTCCGTCTCGCCAAGCTCGCCATCGCCATCGCCATCGCTTCTCCTTCGCCGCTTTCTCTTCTCCTCCTCGAGAGCGAGCGAACTGGGTGGCGATGGCAGTTCGGTAAATAAATACACAAGCGGCTACGAGCGCGCCGTTAATATTACCAAAATGCCGTCGTGGGGCGCCACGGAATCTTGACCGTCCGATGTTCTCCGCCGCCAGGTGTAGGAGAATTTGGCCCGCTGGATCAAAAGAAGTACAACATAGGAAATGGTGGACCGTGGATTTCGTGACGCCGTGGCCGTCTCAATGGAGCTGATAAACGCTCCCATTTCTTTCCTTTTGGAGAGGAAGGGAGAGCCAGGGGTGGTGCAGTGAATTGAAAATTTGGAGTGCGTATATCAGAGAATTCTCAAGGAAAATTGCGTCCTCAAACAGCCTACCATCATCACTTGGACATGGTTCATTCATGACCATCCCATTCACACATATTCGCACTTTAAAAAATTCAGAAAAAAATAAGTTTTCTTTTTTTTTTTGGATAGAATTTGTTTTAAAAAATATTGTAACATTAGAAAAATTTCAACCAATAATATTACGTGGAAGGTAGCAAGGATCAGCCTGAATATTGCTAAGAATTCAAATCTAATTATAAATATAAAAAATTTAACTATCCAAAAAATATTTTTTTAAGCACTCTAAATTTATCTAATTTATAATCGATGTGTTATTTAACAAATGTTAGTATAGATGGTGGCGTTTGATTCACGTCACTATAAATTTTATATTTTTAGATTATCGATAATATAAGTTTATTACATTTAATTTATCTTAATAATATTAATTCAGATGTCTAAGATTATAGAATTTAATATAATATATTATTTCTATTTATATTATAGATATTTTTTATATGTTAAGTGGTTGCCTTTTTTTAAGCTAGAATATGAAATATTCTAGTAAAAGATAAAATATTAATTAATATTTACAATATAAATAATATTATTTAAATATAATAATTTAATATACAAAAAATCATAAATAGTCATGATTATAAATTTAATATTAAATATGATATTAAATATTAAATATTTAAATATTATTAAGTATTTATTAAATATATAATGAGATTGAATATTGTTGAGGGGTAAAATCGTCATTACATTAATATCCGTGCGAGGCGGTTAAGGCTAACCTCCTCCCTTCGGCTCTTCCGGGATTCCATAGCTCGGCCCCTTCCGGGCTTCCGTAGCTCGGCCCCTCCGGGCTTCCGTAGCTCGGCCTCTTCCGGGCTTCCATAGCTCGGCCCCTCCGGGCTTCCGTAGCTCGGCCCCTTCCGGGCTTCCATAGCTCGGCCCCCTCTGGGCTTCTATAGCTCGGCCCTTCCGGGCTTCTATAGCTCGGCCCTTCCGGGCTTCCATAGCTCGGCCCCCTCCGGGCTTCTATAGCTCGGCCCTTCCGGGCTTCCATAGCTCGGCCCCTCCGGGCTTCTATAGCTCGGCCCTTCCGGGCTTCTATAGCTCGGCCCTTCCGAGCTTCCGTAGCTCGACCCCTCCGGGCTTCCATAGCTCGGCTTCATTTGCGATCCACAACCTAACACTTACCTCCGCGGAACCTGACGCGGGAGAGCCCGAGCCTACCAGAACGGCATCCTAGACAAGGAATCATGTCGGGACGTGGCCTAAAGCCTATCATAACCGCCCCAGGCCTACTCAACCAGATCTCGAGACATCAAGGAGCTCTCCCAGCCGTCGATCTCTGAACAAACGGGGTACGGATTCTAACGGCCCCACAACGGCCTGATTCTGTCCGTCTCCGTATCGTAACAACCTCCGAACCTTCCAGAAGGCGCTCAAGACCCAAGTGACAGTCTATAAATATCAGACCGGCAGATTCCTCCAGGTACGCGACTCTTGACGCACTCTCTCCTTGGGCACAGGCACGCGCCTCTTCCATACTGCTCTCTCCGGCAGCTCGTCGGCGCTCCTGCCCTCTGGAGCTTCCGATTGGCCGCCCCCGGAGAGGTCTCCCGGAGAGATCCACCTCCCCACTGTCTGGTTGATCGCCGATTTCTTCTCCACTGACTTGAGCGTCGGAGGGCTTCCGCGGAGGACCACCCCCAGCGTCCCCCCGCGTGTGGGCTTCTTTTTGCAGGTCCGCCCCCCTCTTCCTGGAGATCGACCGCGCCCGAGTCGGAGGACGGATCCCGGCGGCAACAGATTGGCGCTTGAGGAAGGGTCTCAAGTCCCATTAAAACTTGAAGAAAGGAGACAAGGATCTCAATCCGGAGAAGAACCTCTCCAATGGCCAACCGGAGGAGAGCAACCTCTGAAGCCCAAGATCAGGTCGCTTCCCAGAGGCCTGATCCGACTGGCGCTACAGCGCCGCAACCTCCCCCGGTCGAAACTCCGTCACCGCCTGCCATCCCGGTGACCCAGGACCAGTTCGCTACGCTGGTCCAACAGGTCCAGGCCCTTACCCACCTGGTTCAGGAGCGCCTTGCAGCTCCTCCTGCTTCGCATCCCAGAAGGAGGCGGCGATTCTTCTTCGCCGGCGACCTCCTCCTCTAATCCGCATGGGTCAGCGGATCCCCCATATCGCCCCAGGGGGGACAAACCAGTCCCGCGAGCCGGTTATGATAGAGATCCTCTCAGATCTCGGCGAGCCCGCTCCCTCTCCCCGGCGACATCTCACCATGATTCCACGCCATCCTTGCGATTCTCACGCCCGGCTCCTCCTCTAACCGGTGAGGAGGAGATCCGCCGTCAGATCCAGGAGATGCGTCAGGAGCTGAACGCCGCCAAGCAGACCCATCTGTCCCAACCCAAGGCGGAGCAGGGCATCCCTTTCTCTAAGGGGATCATGGAGGAAGTGATTCCCTCCCATGTCAAACTACCAGCCGTCGAGCCCTATCACGGCTCCACTGACCCGGACGACCATCTCAGTAGCTTCGGTCAATAATGATGTTCCACGGAGCATCAGATGCGGTCCTCTGTCGCGCCTTCCCATCCACCCTCAGAGGATCCGCCCGAACCTGGTTCAATGCGTTGAAGCCAGGTTCCATTGATTCTTTCGACGAGCTGAGCCACCTTTTTATTGGCCAGTTCGTCAGCAGTCGCCGCCACCGACGAAGATCCGACTCCCTCTCCGAAGTCAAGCAGAGAGAGGGGGAGTCCCTGAGGAATTACCTTGGCCGTTTTAACAAGGCCATGTTAGAGGTGGACCACCTTAATCATGAGGTGGCTATGTCCGCCCTGGCGGGGGGAGTTTCGAAGGAGAGCGACTTCTACCTGGCAATGGAGGTCAGCTACCCCCCATGTCTATCTGATATGATGGCCCTTGCGGACAAATATGCAAGGGTCGAAGAATCACGGAGGATCGCCCGCGCTGAGCACGCAAAGAAGCAAGAGCCCAAAGTCCCCGACAGGCACCGTCCCGCCCGGCGGCCAAGTCCGCCTCGCCGCCAAAGAGTCCCTCCGCTACCGCCAAGGAATCGCTCCCGGAGTCCTCCCAGGCGATTCGATCGCTATACTCCGCTGACTGTGCCCCGGGCGCAAATCCTTATGGAGATAGAGCGCCAACTTCCCCGGCCGGTACCTCTCCGAGGGAACCCGACCCGAAGAGATCCCGCCAAGTACTGCCGCTACCATAGGGAGCATGGCCATGACACTGAAGAATGCTGGCAGCTGAAGAATGAAATAGAGAGGCTGATTCGGCGGGGACGGCTGGATCAGTTCAGGAGGGCGCCCGAGCCGCAACGACAAGGAGGTGACCGTCAGCTCGAGCTCCAACAACCTCCTCCTCCACCCAATCCGCCCGTAATTGGCCGCATCAACATGATTGAAGAGGCCGGCGGATCGAGCCCCAGGGGCGGCGGTGAAGAACCGGCGCCAAAAAAGGCAAGAATGGGCAAACTCTCCTTCTCCGACGACGATCTTCTGGAATACAACTTCCCCACGATGACGCACTAGTTGTATCCCTTAATTTGAACGATTATGATGTAAGCCGAATCCTCATTGATAGTGGAAGCTCGGTAAATGTTTTGTACCTCGGTGTGTTTGCCAGGATGAAATTGCTCATGGAAAACCTTCGAGCCGTGGATTCCGCCCTAATGGGATTCACCGGCGACGTCATCATCCCGGAAGGAATCGTCACCTTGACGGTCCGCACGGGAACCTGGCCCCTCGTGACCATTGTACAGACCGATTTCCTAGTGACCGACCTCAGATCCCCATACAACGCCATATTCGGCAGGCCTGGCTTGATGTCCCTCAAGGCAGTTGTCTCTATCCCGCATCTGTCTATGAAGTTCCCACCGAGCGAGAAATTGGAGTGGTTCGGGGAAGTCAGGCCATGGCTCGGCAATGTTTCGTTACGAGCCTTCAGTCTAGAATGCCCAAAGTTGACGGGCTAGACGCTCGCGAAGACTTCGCCGAACAACGGGGAGAACCGGCAGAGGAATTGGAGGAAGTACCATTGGACGAAGCTCAGCCCAACCGAACCGCAAGGATCGGGTCGCTACTCAAAGGAGAGTCTCGCCACAGTGATCAGATTCCTCCAGAGCAATGCCGACATCTTCGCCTGGACCGCCTCCGACATGCCAGGAATTAACCCCGAGGTCCTCGTCCACCATCTCAATGTGGACGAGATGCACAGGCCTGTTAAGCAGAAGAAGAGAGCTTCGCCCCAGAACGGCAAAAAGCCATTGAAGAAGAGGTCGACAAACTCATAAAGGCCAACTTCGTCCGAGAGGTAAATTACCCAAACTGGCTGTCAAATGTCGTCATGGTGAAAAAGTCGAACGGCAAATGGAGGATCTGTATCGACTTCACCGACCTCAACAAAGCCTGCCCGAAGGACAGCTTCCCCCTCCCTCGGATCGATCAGCTCGTGGACGCCACCTCAGGCCACCAGATGCTGTCATTCATGGACGCCTATTCCGGCTACAATCAGATCCGAATGGCCCCGAAGATGAAGAAAAGACCGCCTTCATAACCGATCGAGGTACCTACTGTTACCGTGTTATGCCTTTTGGTCTTAAGAATGCAGGGGCAACCTACCAGCGGCTGGTTAACAAGGTGTTCAAGGAGCAAATCGGCCGGAACATGGAGGTATACGTGGACGACATGCTGGTCAAAAGCAAGGAAGCGCCACGACATATTGAGGACCTCTCGGAGAGCTTTGCAACGTTGCGCAAATATGGGATGAAACTCAACCCGACCAAGTGCGCCTTCGGCGTCAACTCGGGGAAGTTCCTCGGCTTCATGGTCTCCCAGCGAGGTATCGAAGCTAACCCCCAGAAGATTCAAGCTCTCCAACAAATGGCGCCCCCTGCATCTGTAAAAGAGGTCCAGCGCCTAACCGGAGGATAGCGGCCCTTAACCGCTTTGTGGCGCGGTCGGCCGAGAGATGCCTCCCCTTCTTCAAAACTCTCCGATCGGCCAAAAACTTCCAGTGGACTCCCGAGTGCCAAAGGTCATTCCAAGATCTCAAGAAGTACCTCGGCTCGCCCCCGCTCCTCAGCAGTCCGACCCCAGGAGAGACCTTATTTTTATACCTGGCTGTCTCGGAGAATGCGTTTGTTCGGTGCTAGTCAAAGAAGAAGGCAAAGTCCAGAAGCCGATCTATTATGTGAGCAGGTTGCTCCGCGATGCGGAGACAAGGTACAGCAGGATTGAAAAGATGGTGCTGGCCTTAATCACCTCAGTTCGAAAGCTACGACCGTATTTCCAAGCACATTCCGTGACGGTCCTGACTGACCAACCCATCAAGGCGGTGGTCCACCGTCCGGAAACATCGGGAAGAATGACCAAATGGGCCGTCGAGCTAAGCGAGCACGACATACATTTTCAGCCTCGCCCAGCCATCAAAGCCCAAGTACTGGCCGACTTCCTCCTCGAGTGCACCATCCCGGAGGACGGTTCTGCCCCAGACTCCCTTGAAGAGCCAAAGTCTGGAGCCCGGTGGCTCCTCCACGTCGACGGGTCGTCCAATGCCCATCACTCCGTGCGGGTCTAGTTCTTACTAGTCCTGAGGGGATGACTTTCGAGTATGGCGTCCGATTCTCCTTCCCGGCTTCCAACAACGAAGCCGAGTACGAAGCTCTGTTGGCCGGTCTCCGGATCGCCCACAATCTGAAGGTGGAAAAGCTCAACGCCTTCACCGACTCTCAGCTGGTAGCCGGCCATGTTCGGGGAGAATTTGAAGCTCGGAGCCGAACATGATTCGATATCTCCAGGAGGTGCGTAACTTGCTTCCCCATTTTTTGAATTTGAAATTATTCAGATTCCCAGATCCGAGAACGCCCGTGCCGACCTACTCTCCCGACTGGCAACCACGGAGACAATGGATGCCGAGCAAAAATTCCACCTGGAGACTCTGGAAAAGCCGAGCATCACGGAAGCCGACCGGGTGATGCAAGTTGAGGCCGAACCATCCTGGTTCGACCCTATCCTCAATATCTCAAAGAAGGGTCGCTTCCGTCCGACCGAAGAGAGGCTAGGAAGCTGAAGCTGCAGGCCACCCACTACGTGTTGATTGACAACCAACTGTATAAGCGGTCATTTTCCATGCCACTGCTTAGGTGCCTTCGCCCATCAGAAGCGGACTACGCTCTGCGCGAGGTACATGAAGGGATTTGCGGTAACCATTTGGGAAGCCGGTCCCTCTGCCACAAGGTGCTGCGACAAGGCTACTACTGGCCGACCATGCAAAAGACGCGGACGATCTAGTCCGCGCCTGCGACCCCTGCCAAAGACATTCAAGCATCCAAAGGCTCCCTTCCGCCAAGCTAGTTTCTATATCCTCTGCTTGGCCCTTTGCCAAATGGGGGATGGACATCCTCGGCCCATTCCCGCTTGCCACAGGACAGCGGAAATTCTTGTTTGTCGCCATCGACTACTTCACCAAATGGGTCGAAGCGGAAGCGGTCGCACAAATTACGAGGCACGGGCCCGAGACTTTGTGTGGAGGTCCATCATCTGCCGATTCGGCCTCCCCCATACTATAATCACCGATAATGGCAAGCAGTTCGACAACTCCAAATTTCGTCAGTTCTGCGAGGAACACGGGATCGTCACCACCTTACTCGGTCGGGCACCCACAAGCCAACGGAGCGGCCGAGGTGACCAACAGAACCCTCCTCCAGGGAATTAAAGCTCGTCTCTCCAGAGCCCAAGGCAGGTGGGCAGATGAGCTACACCATGTCTTGTGGGCCTACCGCACACCCCGAGAATCCCAACAGACGAGACCCCATTCCGAATGGCTTTCGGTACAGAGGCCGTTATCCCTGTGGAAGTCGGTCTCCCATCATTGCGGGTGGAGAGCTACTCGGAGGAGACTAGCAACGAACAACTCCGCACCAACCTCGACCTGATAGAGGAAATCAGAGAGAAGGCCCGGATCAGAACGGCTGCCTATCAACAAGGGTGGCCCGTTACCACGCTTCCAGAGTTAAAGGGAAGACCTTCCTGCCCGGCGACCTTGTCCTCCGAAAGGCCTCAGTTTCCAAACCGCTGGAGCAAGGAAAGCTGGCGCCGAACTGGGAGGGCCCTTACCAGGTAGCGGAGACTATTGGACCAGGGACCTACAAGCTGCAGGATCTGAATGGGAAGCCCATTCCCCGGACTTGGAATGCGAACAACCTTCGTAAATATTATCAATAGGGTATGTCCTCTCTGAATTCATTTTCGCATGCCTCACAGCACATTCCTTCTTATCTGTTTCCTCAAAACCTGTCGCGTGAATCATTATGCACCATGTTGCTATAAATTGCAAGGAGAAACAGATACTGCTTACCAATCCTCGGCATGACCGAGCTGTCTGTTTGAACAGGAATCTCCGAACCTTGGCAGGGCCAAGTAAAATATTTCTCCGAACCTCGGCAGGGCCGAGCAACAAATCTCCAAACCTTGGCAGGGCCAAGTAAAATATTCTCCGAACCTCGGCAGGGCCGAGCAATAAATCTCCGAACCTTGGCAGGGCCAAGTAAAATATTCTCCGAACCTCGGCAGGGCCGAGCAACAAATCTCCGAACCTTGGCAGGGCCAAGTAAAATATTCTCCGAACCTCGGCAGGGCCGAGCAATAAATCTCTGAACCTTGGCAGGGCCAAGTAAAATATTTCTCCGAACCTCGGCAGGGCCGAGCAATAAATCTCCGAACCTTGGCAGGGCCAAGTAAAATATTCTCCGAACCTCGGCAGGGCCGAGCAACAAATCTCCGAACCTTGGCAGGGCCAAGTAAAATATTTCTCGAACCTCGGCAGAGCCGAGCAATAAATCTCCGAACCTTGGCAGGGCCAAGTAAAATATTTCTCCGAACCTCGGCAGGGCCGAGCAACAAATCTCCGAACCTTGGCAGGGCCAAGTAAAATATTCTTCGAACCTCGGCAGGGCCGAGCAACAAATCTCCGAACCTTGGCAGGGCCAAGTAAAATATTCTTCGAACCTCGGCAGGGCCGAGCAACAAATCTCCGAACCTTGGCAGGCCAAGTAAAATATTCTCCGAACCTCGGCAGGACCGAGCAACAAATCTCCGAACCTTGGCAGGGCCAAGTAAAATATTCTCCGAAACTCGATGGGCCGAGCAACGAATCCTCCTAGCCGTGGCAAGGCCAGGTAAAAGTCATTCGGGCTGGAACCCCAAATAAAAACCGAGGCGCTCAGGCCCCGGCCAAAGCCGGGCGGCCTCCGAATGGTCCCCGAAGGACTTCGTCCGGTTTGAAAATGAGCACGTTAAACAAAAACCATCGACGCGCAAGAAGAAGCCACCATTGGCAAACCCCCTCTTGAGGCCGTTGAGCCCCGCGTAATCGGCCAAAGGCCCCAAGCAGAGCTAGGAGATCCCCCTCTCTGCTACTGAAAACCTTTTGGGTGACGCCCCTATAACCCGTCGTTCAAAGCGCCTATATCAACGCGCAAAAACGACGGGGCCACGCCAACACCCTAATTCATCACACGGGTCAAGGCCATAAACTCTTGAAGAAAGGGACTTCAAAAACAAGATCCATCTTTCATTTATAAAAGAAAAGGATTACAAAGAGGCAGTAAAAAAATAAAAACAAGAAGAGAGGCCCTAAATCAGAATTCGGAGTCACTCCCGGAGGCTAGCAGCTCCTCCAGGCGCTCCGTCAGGTCAGCCACCTGCTGACGAAGGGACGTAATCTCCTCCCTCTGCCGATCCGTCAACCGGCGTGAGGCCTCCGCCTCCCTGACCGACACATCCAGGTACTCTTCGGCGATCCTCGCGAGCCGCTGATTATTCGCAAAGGCCGACGCTAGGCCCTCTCCGTCAACCGTGACGGAGGTGCGCCTCCCCTCCGAACGCGGCAGGCTGTCGAGCGAGGAACACGACTCGACTAATGATCGCCCTGGAGAGGCCATTTTTTCGAAACTTAAACCGAGGGATGGCCGAAACCAATGCCCCTCGGTCGTATTTATACTCGCCAAGCAGGTATCTCTATCGGTCGCGCCGTAACCACCGACCCATAAGAACTTGCCACGCGTCGCCCGAAGTGTCGCGCCCCATCCCGAGCGAGATCGGTAAGCGCGAGCAGGTTGCTCGGGAATTCCCCAAGCAAATATTTTCGATCTGTCGGCCCTCGCAATAAATGCGTTCGGCGCTTCCCCGAGCCTCTTAATGCTGGCCTCTTTTTCGGGAAACGCGCAAGTCCGGCATTCGGCCAATAACCTGTCCCTCGGGAAGAGTGGCGTCACCAATAGAAAAGCGTGACAAATATACCGCTCGTTCCGCTCTGGCGCCCCTTATCAAACGCCACATGGACCTAACGCTGTGGCCCACAATGACAATTGAGTCGCTCCCTTGAGCCCACATCTCCGAACCTTGGCAGGGCCAAGTCAGTTATCTCCGAACCTCGGCTGGGCCGAGCGAACTAAATCTCCGAACCTTGGCAGGGCCAAGACAAATACCTTCGAAACTCGGCCGACCGAGTGACAGGTTCCCTGAACCATGATGAGAAAAAGTATGGATTCCCTGAACTTCGGCCAAGGCCGACCCACGATAAACCGAGCCCCGGTAAAAGCGAAGCACAAAAATACAGGCTTCTGACCAGAGTAAGGAGCATGTTTCGCCGAATGATTTCTGAACCGCCACACACGAACCTCGATTGGTTCGGACGGCGTGAGATCCTCGTCCAAGGACGAGCGGAACGCCTTTGTACCCCGCGAACAACAATAACTACAAGTTCGGCACAAGGAAAGATAGAGATTGAGAAACAGAACATAACTCTCTTTATTGCCGACCAAGATCAGTTACAAATGCCTCACAGGCGTTACAAGAGCATTGAAATGCATAAAATAAAGGCAAATACAAAACTCGGGCAACTGCTCCAAAGCAGACCTAGGCAATCGCGATGCTCCAGCATCCAATGCCGAACTAGATAGGTCGCATCCAGTCAGCTCGGCTGATAGTAGCCGGTCGACGTAGACCAATAGTTGCGACTGGCTTCGGGTGGTAGCGATGTCTCGGTGGCCCAACCGAGATATCTGGATGGCCATCCCAAACCACCCAGCTGAGGGACCCCTCGATAGACATGCAGGAGGCCAGCGGACCCTGGCGTCGGAATGCTCTCCAAACTGAGTGTGTGCCGCCGCGCCTCGCCAAGTCTCAGGGACAGGATTCGATGGACACTTTCACCCCCTCCCATGTGGCAAAAGATTCCCCAGGCGGCTAAGCCCAGGAATTCGAGCCAGGGGAAGAGGCGAAATTCACATAACCCATGGGAGACCCGCGTGCACTTCCTACCATGCGTCTCCAAAGGGGAACCACAAAGGCCACACTGGAAGAGTTATGTGCGCTCTCCGTGTGACCTCTGCGCCTCCTTCTGCGCTCTCCATATGATCTCCGGGACTCATCCCCTAAGGGCGAGCCATTCTTCGGCAGCTCCCAGTCGCCCCAGCTATCCGGCGGCAAGGAGCCCATGAGAGGAAAGCTTGATCCTCCCACTCGTAGCAGCAGAAAAATGAGCATAATGGAAGCTCTAATGGAAAATACACTTTGGGGATAACCAAACATGACCCCTTTCTCCCTTTTTATAGGCGGAAAAGCCCGGGAAAAGCTATCAAGCTGAAAGTCCCGAGATTCAAATACCTGGCCCACGCCTCCACGTGGCCCCTCAGGATAGACGCGGCGCCCCACTGCGCGCCAAGCCCACCACCTGAGTTATGACGTGTACGAAGATCTCCTCCTGATCCCGAATCACTGTCATTTAATACGGGTGATCGCCAGCCAGCACCTCGAAAACTGGCGGGCTCAGAAGTATCGTCCTTCGAAAGTGACGTCCTCCAATGGCGAGCGATTGCGTGCGCGGCGAAGTGATCCGCATGGAAAAGAGCACCTTCCGGAAAGCTCTGATGCAGCTTTATGCCCCCCACTACGCCGTATCATCAATTCTGGTGAAATAAAAACCGAACCACCTGCGGAACAGCAGGGCGTTGACAGAATAGCAGAAAGCGCGAAAACCTACTTTTTTCTGTCGACCTCAGCCGACCAACTTTGCCTGTCGGCCGCAGCCGACCTATTTTATCTGTCGGCCCTAGCCGACCTATTTTGTCGGTCGGCCTCAGCCGACCTATTTTCCCGTCGGCCCCAGCCGACCTATTTTCGCTTGTCGGCCCCCGCCGACCTATGCTATTTGTCTCCAGCCAACCTACCTTCCTCGTCGGCCCAAACCGACCTGTTTTGCCTATCGGCCCAAGCCAGTACGTTTTCCTAGTCTCGGAACAAAGATGACCCAAGGGTATCAGCGAGCCATAGGTCACTCACAATCGAGGCGGACTAAACGACAGCGAAGTCACGCAAGAAAAACTTAAATGGAAACAGGAAATTCTTTCACTATGAAACGTCAGACAAATGTCTAAAGGACGAGATACAAGAACAGCTCCTAAGAACCGGGAGCCCCACCAGCTTTAGAAAAGCCCTCAGTCACATCTGCGGAAGCGTGACTAGGTTCGCCCTTCTCCAATACTTTCGCCCCCTCTGCGGCAGTTTGCGACCGTCCCTCAGAAGCTGCAGCTTCGCTGGGACCAGGGGCGCCGCCAAGTTCGGCGTCAGAAACATCAACATATTCATCTTCATCTTCTTCTTCAGACTCGCCATCTTCGGGATTTTCAGCACTCAGGAAAGAAAGATCCCATTCCGGGTGCCCACTGAGTATCCTCTGTTTGCACTCTTCCATCCCATGATGGAACGCGTCTACGCTGATAGCGTCTTGCCTCCCCTTAAGTATGGCGAGCTGCATGTTGGCCTCGGCGGCCTGTTTCTCAGCCTCTGCAACTTGGGCCCGCAGAATAATATTTTGCTCCTCGAACTCGCCGGCCCGCGTCGAATTCTGAGCTCTTGTTGCGGCTGGACACAAGCTCGCCTTGAAGAGCCCGAACCTCCAGCCCCAACTCCGCCATCTGAAAAAGCCGAAATAGGTCGGCGTCACAAGAAACCAGTAGAAAAAGCTAAAAAAGGGGGGGGGGGAGAATGAGGTCGTACCTCCTCCTCTCGTCTGGCCAACCTTTTGGCCGACTCCTCAGCCTCGCTCCTGGCTCTTGTCCTATCAGCCCCGACCAGCTCAACTCTCTCTTGCAGATTGTTGATCTTCAACTGCTTGGCTCCGATTGCCTCCTGGGCTTGGGTTAGCTCGTTGTTCACCCGAGCTATCACCCCTTGTTGCCATTTAGCGCCCTCCTTCAAATGAGCAATTTCGCTGTCGCGGCGCTTCAGTCGCTCCTCCACCTCGCCAAGCATCCTAGTTAAACGCTTCCTCTCGTCGGCAGCTTCCTTCCCCAGCCGACCCATACTCTCGCTATGTTCCCTCTGCATCGCCTTCACCTCCGCAGAATGCCTCGACTCGATTCTGGCCAGCTCCAGGCACGCGTTGTCATTTCTCGCCAGGAGTTCCTGCAACTCCTCCACCCGGCGCTTCTGCTTGGATATCTCGGCCTGGGCAGCTTGATATGCCGCCCTTATCCCCTGCAAGCCCCTGTCGCTAATTGCCATGAGTTCCTCGAACTTCTCAGACACCTTCAGCCGCGACTGGAGCTCGGCATTATCCCTCCTGGCTTGAACACTGGCCCCTGTCGCCAAACTCAAGCGCCAGCATATCGCCCGGAAAGCAAACGCTCTGCAAAGGCAAAAATGAATGCCCACGATAGGGTCAATCGGGAAACACCTACCGCACAAGAAAAGTAACTCACCCGCGAGGCATAGGCCCGAGTCATCCTCATCAGGGTTGTGTTATCAATATCGGGAAGGAGATGGATACTCTTGGCCACGCCCTTGCTGACCGAATGCAGCATCCACCAACTCCAAATCGGCAAACTTGTCCGACGAAGGGTCCGCCCCGGATACAGGGCCGACCTCATCATGGCGGAAAATGCCTCCTCAATGCCGGCGCCGAGCTGCTGGGTTGGCCAACCCCGCCTGAGGGACCGGCCTGGGCCCTCCGCCTGAGAGGCTTCCCTCCCAGCCTCCTCCGTCAAGGCCCTGGCTTGGGTTTCTTCAGATAATTCAGCTAGCCCAAGTGCCAGCTTCCCCAAAACCTTTTTCGAAGAAGCTCCCAATGCGGAGCTCCCGCCTTGCCGCGTCTCCTCCTTCGACGCCCCTTCCTCGGTTACCACCATTTGTGTCTCCGCCACCGGGCCCCCCGAGGTCCCGGCCTGTTCTACCACTTGCATCTCCCCCGCAGGCTCCCCCGGGCCTCAGTCTGACCTGCCTCACTGCTTCCGGACTCCCCCGCAGAGAGACCGGAGAAGGCTCCCCCTGCACCTCTCCAGCTGCGGCTGCCGCCTCTCCCTCTCCTACCGAAGCCAATGGCGGTCCCGCGGGGACAGTAGGCTCCTCGGCGATAACCACCTCCGCCAAATCCGCCGCTGATTCCTCTTTCAGGGGGGACGCGGTCGGACGAGCCATCGGAGCCTCGTCCGAGCTGTCCGAGATCTCTAACACGAGAGGGTCGGAGGCCATAACCGCTCTCCCCGGGCTCTCCTTCGCCCCCGGCGCTTCTGCCATGACTGCTCCAGCCCCCGGCGGACTTCTTGCGGAAGTATGAGCCCTTTTTTCGGGCCGGCCACTATCCGCGCTGATACCTTCCCCTGGGCGTTTTCCTCTCTTCCTCTTGGAGAGGTTCGACAACGCCGACCTTGCGGCTGCCAGATCAGAGCACACATACTCAGGTCCATGCACACTAATCGAGAAAAATATACAGCACAAAGGGACTCACCTTGCGGGTCCAGGGGCTGAGCCCGGCTGCGAAGAGGGCCCCCTCCGATAGCAGGTCGTTAGCCGAAAACACCTGTCCGTTACGGAGGACGTCCAAGTCCTTCTCCTCCTGCGCCGACAAAGCCGGATGCGTCTCCGCATCCCTTGCAACATCCCCCCATCTCCGAGGGAAGTCGGAGCCGACGTTCCCCTCCGCGATAACAAACCGACTCTTCCACCCCTTGATGGAAGAGGGCTTATCCGCGATAACGTTGAAGGATCTCCGGGCCCGATGTAGGGCCACTCCGATTTCCTCCCAGGAATCAGGTGGTAGCAGGTGCGGAAAAGGGGGAGAGTGGCGACGATCCGAATCTGGTGGCACATCGAGATGAATCCGATGATATTCCGCCAGCTGTTTGGAGCCACCATTGACGGGCAGATATTGTAGTGGGTCATGATCTCCTTCACCAGGGGTGGAGAGGAAAACGAAGACCCGCCTTCAAACTATCTTCGTAGATGAAGACCCCAGACTCTAAGTCCCGGGTAACTCTATCTTCGAGTTCCGGCGCCCGTAGAACGACGTCCAAGGGCAAGCCATACCGCTGATGAATCCTCCCCAAGTCCTCGGCAACGATTTCGGAGGCCACATCGTCGGGGCTCATCGCCATTGAAAGAGGTACCAAATGAAAACGATAAGCGTCAAAGAAGATGAAAGGCCAGAACCCTTTGAAAGCAAAACGAGAAGACGCCGAGAGCACGCGCACATATATATATATACAATGCGGCCGTCACTTCGCTTCTCCGCCAAGGAAGCCGCCCTGAAGAGGCGGGGCGTCTCATCCCAGGCGTCCGGAATCGCCTCGACAAACACCCGATCGATCGGGATTCGTAGCGTGGCGCAATCCCAACCGTCGCTCGTGAAGGAGCCTTAGCCCCGAAGGCGGGATGCCCCTGTCGCATTAATTAGGGCATCATTGCGCGAGCTGTCTAAACCAAGACGTCCCATCCGAAACGCGCCATTCGAACTTGTACTCCCTACGCCCGAACCTACGCTTCGAACTAGGGAGTGGAGGGCATGTGTTGAGGGGTAAAATCATCATTACATTAATATCCGTGCGAGGCGGTTAAGGCTAACCTCCTCCCTTCGGCTCTTCCGGGCTTCCATAGCTCGGCCCCTTCCGGGCTTCCGTAGCTCGGCCCCCTCCGGGCTTCCGTAGCTCGGCCCTTCCGGGCTTTCATAGCTCGGCCCCTCCGGGCTTCCATAGCTCGGCCCCTCCGGGCTTCCGTAGCTCGGCCCTTCCGGGCTTCCATAGCTCGGCCCCCTTCGAGCTTCCGTAGCTCGGCCCTTCCGGGCTTCCATAGCTCGGCCCCTCCGGGCTTCTATAGCTCGGCCCTTCCGGGCTTCTATAGCTTGGCCCTTCCGGGCTTCCATAGCTCGGCCCCCTCCGGGCTTCTATAGCTCAGCCCTTCCGGGCTTCTATAGCTCGGCCCTTCCGGGCTTCCGTAGCTCGACCCCTCCGGGCTTCCATAGCTCGGCTTCATTTGCGATCCACAACCTAACACTTACCTCCGCGGAACCTGACGCGGGAGAGCCCGAGCCTACCAGAACGGCATCCTAGACAAGGAATCATGTCGGGACGTGGCCTAAAGCCTATCATAACCGCCCCAGGCCTACTCAACCAGATCTCGAGACATCAAGGAGCTCTCCCAGCCGTCGATCTCTGAACAAACGGGTACGGATTCTAACGGCCCCACAACGGCCTGATTCTGTCCGTCTCCGTATCGTAACAACCTCCGAACCTTCCAGAAGGCGCTCAAGACCCAAGTGACAGTCTATAAATATCAGACTCGCAGATTCCCCAGGTACGCACTCTTGACGCACTCTCTC
Source organism: Calamus simplicifolius (assembly GCA_900491605.1). NCBI lineage: Eukaryota > Viridiplantae > Streptophyta > Magnoliopsida > Arecales > Arecaceae > Calamus > Calamus simplicifolius. The sequence continues at coordinate 126,365 of UESW01002872.1, forward strand.
CTTGGGCACAGGCACGCGCCTCTTTCTACACACTGCTCTCTCCGGCAGCTCGTCGGCGCTCCTGCCCTCTGGAGCTTCCGATTGGCCGCCCCCGGAGAGGTCTTCCGGAGAGATCCACCTCCCCACTGTCTGGTTGATCGCCGATTTCTTCTCCACTGACTTGAGCTTCGGAGGGTCTTCCGCGGAGGGCCACCCCCAGCGTCTTCCCGCGTGTGGGCTTCTTTTTGTAGGTCCGCCCCCCTCTTCCTGGAGATCGACCGCGCCCGAGTCGGAGGACGGATCCCGGCGGCAACAAATATTATTAAATGTTTACATGAAGGTCAATAGTGTGATATGAGATTATCATATTTTGGAAATCTTAAATATCCATTTTTTAGATGAAAATTATATTAACATGATTCATAGTAATCTTAAATTATTTATAATCAAATATTATTATTTAAATTATCTTATCTAATTATCAAATATAATAATTTATATAGTAATTTAAGATTATCAAAATAAATTATTATCAATCAAATGCCCCTTTAAAAGTTTGATCTGACTCAAGAGCAAATGGTAACATTCTTTTCGAGCGAAAGTAATGAAAGTAGAATAATTTTTTTTAGATGTCAGAATAGTTCTTTTCCATGTCCGATGGCCCATGAATTCTTCTACGTCAATGGAAATTTTTCAATGGTGCAGGAAGTCTCCAGATACCTCCTAAAATTACATGGAACCTCTTTGAGCAGGCTGCAACACCTCAACTAATCAAGAAAGAGAGAACATCATCAGAATTCTAATTTACTTCATTCGCTAATTTTGGGAGTCACTGGTGATAATAATATTTGATGAGGCAGGATTGTTGAATCAGTAGAAGTTTTGGTGAAAATGTATTAAAAAAGAATAATTATTCATTATGATGCAAATATTGAAAAAAAAACTATTTCCCCATTAGTATTAATAAATTCCATTTCATGCGTGCTTCTTTATTATTGATTTGCATAAAAATTACTATATTCAAAATTGCAGGGAAAACAAGCTTTACCTTCTTCCTCTTTGCCAACTTTTTTTTTCTAATATTTGTACCCATTTTCGATCAATTTCTGTAAGAAAACTTATCATATATCATTTATCATAGGTAAGTGACCTGCTTTTTATTAAACAGCTAATCAAATGGTTCCATAATTATATACTAACACCCCAAAGAGTTCTGATTTTAAACCACCAGATTTGCTCACCAAAGGCTGGCTAACAATTAATGTAGTTGTTTTGGTGAGTTGCTGAAAGCTAACCACCTGATTCTTGGAACTAAACCAGATGTCAATAATTGTTTCTTTTGCTGAAGTCTTTCTTGATGCCTTGGGTGGCTCTATCTCAAAATTTTATGGGACCTCTAGTGCTTTAATATATAATTAAAAATAGGGTTGGCCGGCTCATGGTCAGAAAAGATGGCATATTAAAGTAAGTCCAGGATGAGGATAAGTAACGAGGTTTGAATATTGTGGCTGATTGGGTTGCGGTTGCAGTGGTCCACGGAGGTTTTTGAAAGCAGGGTGATCCCTGTCTTTCTGCTCTTTCGTAATTCTGTACTCTGATAGATCTGGACTGACTCGCACAAGAATAGTATGATTGCCCGTTTGTTTCAAAAAATTTTTTTTTTTAAGGTTTTGAATACTTAATTTGAGCATTTTAATGGAATTAGATTTATAAATTATCCCCTTTTTTTTCCTCTAGGGCCACCATTAGGGATTCAATCAAGAGGAGATTATTAGGAGAGGGGTGCCAACTATTAAACTCCGGATCCGTTGACATGCACAATAAATATATTAACCGTGGGGTAAGGATTGCCAACCATTAGACCAAAGGCCTTGATTTGTGTAATCTAGTAGAATTAGACTGTATTTTCCGTTAGATTGCTGATGGGAAGGTCCAAAAATATGGAGGAGAATGCATGTGAATCATAATCGAGTTGGATTGAAGCAGACATGAATTAGGTCGAATACAAGATTTATCAAAAATTTGCGAACCTAAGCTATGGATTAAACTAATCAAGCCTAAAATTGAGCTCAACAAAGAGGCAATCTTATGTGAGGATTTTGTTACAGTATTCTTTTGTTATTTATTTTTTAAATTATAAATAAATTAGAACCGTTAATATGATAAGTATATGAATGAGAATGAAACAACGTCAGAACGCACTATTTTAACTTGTGCTTGAAGTTTACTTATGATAACTTAAAATAGCCTAAATGGATTATGAATTGCTGCTCTAACCGAAGCTAGTATTTGCTTTCCTTTTCACTGTTATGACATTCCTCATTTTCTTGACAAAAAAAAATAATTATTATCATTCCTTTTTTTTCTAATTTTTTAATATTTTATTAGGTAGATATATATTTACTAATCTTCTATATTTACCATGCAAATTTGTTGAGCTATTGGTGTACCAGACTCGCACAATCTTGAGCTTAATGAGTCTATATAAAAGTTCAAAAGTTCAATATTTTTTCTTAAAGAAGGATAGGTGTTAGCTTTGAGTCCATTTTTGATGTTTTTCTCAAAAATTAGACTTCAACCCCATCTTCCAAGGCATTCATTTAATGCTTTATGCCTTTACTCATTGCCCTTGCATCATTATTATTTATGCCACCATTCATATGCAACCAAAACTATAATATAAAAAGCTGCTAGATTTTTATTTGATTACAAAATTAGTGCCATATATTTTCTATATATTTAATATTTTGCACACTCATCGATATTAGGGATGGTAACTTCTCTCGTTTGATTATTTACCTGACCGGTACTATTTTTAACAGATTAAAAAAATTTTGATCTAAACGACTTAACAGATAACAAAAATTACTCTTTAATGGCTAAATGGGTAAATGGAGGATGGTATTCTCCGTCCCATCCCCATTTATCCATTCCTATCCTCCTTTAGCTTTAATATAACATATTTAAATTTTAATAGCTTCGCTTAATCGCTTTCTTTATTTTTAAAGAAAGATATCTTTTTATTTTTTATTTCTTAAAATACCTTTAATGCCGACCCTATGTAGTTGGAAAACACGTAGATGAGTTGAGTTGAGTTTAAAATGCCTTTAATAACATCCTTGGCTTGTTGTTAGCTTTGTATTCTTTTTTTGCATTTGTTACGTTGAAAATCTTTATTTTCTTTCTTGTTAGTTATTTCCTTTCTCACTTTTTGTTGTATTCTTTCTTATACAAGAAAGAGGAGATTTTTTTTTAATATCATTTGTAAACTCCTTTGCTTTCATTTTGAATACTTTATTTTTAATTTTAGCATAAGATGTTTCAACTTTCAATAAACTCGGTAAGTCAGGTTGAAGGAGAGTTAATTCAAAGAGGAAATGGGCAGTTGTTAGAAGTTAATTCAAAGAGCTCCATCATATTTTTCTATTAGTATTTTTAATTTTTTTTAATAAATTATAAATTTAATAAAGTAATTTTATTTTTTAGGTAAACGATCAAATGGGTACCTAGTGGGTATCCGTTTATTCGGTCGAGTATTCCCATTCTCGTCCCGTTAATTATAATGGCTTAATGGGAACGGGGATGTGAACATTTTTTCTAACGGAAATGGGTGGTGCGGATACCAAAGTTCGAAAGAGGCTTCGATCTAATTCAATATTTCTTTAATTCTTTCATATATCCTGTAAATAGAGTAATAATTTTATTTATTTGAATTTAAGTCCTGCAATTAAAGTTAATTTATGTTAATTTGGGTTCTTGAGTCCAAGTAGGGTCAAATTGGTTTGTATTTAGTGAGTTTAGTAGTTGGGTCCAAGATAGGTATGGAAATGGGTTCAAGGTAAGCAAGTGAGCTTGAAGATTGGATGCATTCAACCACTCCAACAAATCAATCCAAGGTGGACGTCACTTCAGCAAGCATTGTTGGGTGCCATGTCAACCTCTTGGTGTACACCTCATCAAGCCACATCACCACATGCCACGTCACCAAGGAGAATTAAATTCAAAGGAGCTGCCCATTTTTCTCTCATCTTTTTAAGCTTAGTTATAAGTTGTTTCAACCTCCCACCCTTATAGCTAGCTTAGGTTGCAACTTCCCATAAAAAGCTCCATGTAATTTGAATTTAGGTTGCAACTTCCCATGAAAAGCTCCATGTAATTTGAATTTTCAAAAGTCTCTTGGAGGCTTATAAATACTACTCCAAGCTCTCTTGTAAAGACAATTTATGATGAATGAAAGTTGAGTTTATTTTCTTCCATTTGTGTTGGCAAATGTCCTCCGAAAGGGAGTGGGTAAGAGGCCCTTAGCTACTATTTATTTTCTTTCATTTGTGTTAGCAAATGTCCTCCCAGAGAGAGTGGGTGAGAGGCCCTTAGCTATTTCAAGAAAGTCATTTATACGCCAAGATCCATTAGCCATTCTCCATCCCATCCCATCTTCCAAGGTTCAAGAAGACTCCACAAAGAAGGCCGACCAAGCTACCTCAAATTCGCCAAGCTTCATCTTAACTTCAACCTACCTTTCCTCTTCCTTCATTTCATACTCCACCAAATTTTTATGTTCTTAACTCTAATTTGATTTGTGTAGGATCCCCAGGAATTCTAGGTTCCAAAGAAGAAGGTCTTTCGTGACGCGAAACAGATACAAGAAGTCCTGCAACTAGAGGAATCTCCTTGTCATCCAAGAACTTCATCCTTAAGTGTAAACCTTTATATTAATGGCCGGGAACCCCTCTTTCAACATTTTTCGATCTAAAATATTAGAGTAACTAAGCCCTAGCATGTGTGGTTTCTTAGCCACAAAGATCCTTTCTCTTTACTATTTTGAAGGATTTTCCTCCAAGTTTAGTTTAACATGCAAATCCCTTCATAAAAATTTCTGCTCTTTTACATGAAAATGTAGCCTAGTTTCACTTCATTTTTATTTAGTTATTACTATCTCTTCCTATATTGCATCATTCCACTCCATCCCCCATCAACGGGGACCTGTATAGGCCATCCCAGATCATCCTCGACCGTTGCTATCTCTAATTGATATATAAAAGTATATATATATATATATATATATATATATATATATATATATATATATATATATATGCATGCGGATATATATAGTATGATACAATTATTTTTTTTAAATAAAATCATCTCAAACAATTATTTTTTTAAATAAATCATCTCAAACTACATTCCGATATATATATATATATATATATATATATATATATATATATATATATATATAGATATATTATATATATATATATATATATATATATGCATGCTGGATATTTATAGATTGTTGTTCACGAAAAAAGAGTAAATTTATATTTTTTTCAAATAAAATCAAACTTAGATAAGATTCCATAAATACGGGCTACTCTATTTCTTTCTGTGACTTTTTTATTTATTATTTTTTTTTGTAACTAAGCTTCATATAAATGAGAGTGAGAGAAGAATCGGATGGTTCGCACCTAAATTTCATCCTTTCAAAAGAAAAAAAAATAGTATTTTAATTGATAATAATAACTAATAAATTTAATTAAAGTAAAATAATCAAGTCAACATCTCTTCCATGATTAATTATTGATACGGCACAATACACACGTACATATGTAGGCAGATAAAGGCATGCATTAGCATTTTCAAATATAAGTTGAATAATTTTTTAATTAGTTATTTATTATGCTATATTATAAATGATAAATTGCAAACACATTGTGAGTATTTTTTTAAAAAAAAAAAGATAAAAGCTTAAAACTTATCATTTATAAAAAAGTTCACTATTTTAAAAAAATATTAAATGTTGCAGCAGAAATTCGTTCTTCGACTCGGTTGCGCTTCCGACTCCTGATCCGAACGCCGATTTCGTCGCCTCGGGGCGGAACCTGCAAGACAGTCCACGCGCAGAGGATGCTATGGGGTTGCCCTCTATGGAGGACCCTCCGACGCACAAGTCAATAGAGATTCACAGTAAGCAGATGTGAGGAGAAGACTTTCACAGAAGAGCTCTCCCTAGATTGGTGTTCTCTCGAGAGCCCTCGAGCTCAGATGGAGCTGCTCTCGGTATAACAAAGAGTGAAAATGAGTAAGTGTTCAAGCATCCGTACCTGAGAGGTTGGAGGGCAGCGATATTTATAGGGGATCACCTGATTCTTTGGGCGTGTCGCGAGGGAAAGTTTGAAAGCCATTAGGATTCAGAACGGACTCGAATCAAGTTTGTTATGAGGTCAGTAGGATCCGTATCTTATCAGTTAGAGGATCGACGGCCTGGAGAGCTGGTTGATGCCTTAAGATTCAGCGATTACATAGGTTCTAGGCCACTCATGTGGGTCTTAGGCCACTCCTGGGTATGATTTCTCGCTTTGAATCTCATTCAGTTATAGTGGATTTGCACTCTCCCGCGCCGAACTCCGTCGAGGTATTCGAGCGCCTCGGCCCAGCCGAGGCAAGGGGCAATTCGTTTTCTAAGGTATAGAATAGCTTGGTCTGTAAAGGTGTGTGGACGGCTCGGGTTGCCGAGGTATAAGGATGGCTCGGATAACCGAGGTATGAGAATGGCTCGGGCTACCAAGGTATGGATGGCTCGGGTTGCCGAGGTATGAGAATGGCTCGGGCTACCGAGGTATGGATGGCTCGGGTTGCCGAGGTATGAGAATGGTTGGGGTTGTCGGGACGACCTGACGCCGCTGAGGGCTATTGGGTTTCGCTGCTTAGTGGGTTTGACAGCTGGCCGACAGGACGTTGGAATTAGACTAGATCCAATTGTCGATGTGTGCAGTCATTAATGCAATGACGATTTTACCCCTCATCACATGCCCTCCACTTCCTAGTCCAAAGTGTAAGTTCGGATATAGGGAGTAGTTCCGGAACAATCTTATTTGGGGGATTCGAAAAGGCGGGCAATGATAATCTCGTAAATGATGGGCCGCTGTTTCGTCATCATTTTTTGCCATAGCTCGAGGAGGAAACGCTTCGTTTCCAGCAGGTCGCGATGGCGGGAATTCCACGTGGCAGGACTTCTTTATTTCTAGCGCCCATATCGGAAGTTTTGGCATCTTTAGCTTTCCTTCTGAAGCGTTTATTTAAAGAGGGCTAGTGTGGTGCTCCTTCTGCAACGCCTCTTCGTCCTTGTTATAAAGATTTTTCATTCTTCCATGAGCCCTTGCTTGCTTGTTCGTATTCCGTCGATCTTCGGACAAGGGTGGATTCGACCAGCCGGCTTTCTAGGGCCTTGGCATCCATTAAGGTGGACTTGAGAAGATGGGCAAGTCTTACCGAATTACCGCCGAGAGGGCCTTTCGGCTCGAGGCTCAAGTCAAAGAGCTTCAGGGTTTTCGTGAACAGTCAGATAAGGCCTGCCTGGAGTTATCCCAAATCAAGTCTAAGCATACTGACAAGGTCAATGCCTTGCAGCGGCACTTTGACAAGAGGTGGGGTCAGCTGAAAAATAGCCATGCGAGAGAGAATAATTGGAGCAGGAGGCTCGAGGAGGAGAGCGTAAGTGCTGGTGGCAGTAAGATCAGCTTGCCAGCCTGAATAAGAAACTCGTTGATAGGGAAGATTAGCTTAAATGGCAGTATGATCAAATTGCCAAGCTCACCACTGATCTCAACCAATGTCAGCGGGAAATCGAGGACAAACAATCCCGAATTAATGACCTCAAGGAGGGTCTCCAACAGAATAAAGCGGCCAAATTGAAGGCCTTGGAAAAGGTCCATGAGCCGAGCGATAAAATGGCTCGGCGGGAGGAAGAGGTATAGTGTCTTCTCATTTACTTGCTTCTGGCATTTTTCTTTTGTTTGTGGACTCAAACGACCTGATGTTTGCAGATGGATAAAATCGGGCTCAAGGCGTAGTAGCAATTTAAGGCTCTAAGGACGGAGTTGACCGCGAGTCACCAAATGAACCTCGAACTCGGAGGCCAGCTAGCTGAAGCTAACGACCGAATTACCTCGGCTGTGGAGGAGTACAAAAGTTCTGTTCAATTCTTTGAGGAGCGTAAAGAGGCTTGTGCCGATGCATTTCATTTCAGCAACGAGGAAACTCAAGCGAAGATCTCTCGAGTGTATCCCGAGTTGGATTTATCTTTCCTGGAGGCCAAGCTATTTGATACTTGTACCTCGGGGGCCGAAGAAGCCGAGTATGAGAATATTTCGGATGTCGATCTTGATGCTATCCTGGGTCCCAAAGAGGCCATGGCTCCTGAAGAATGCCTTTAGCCTACCGCCGAGGAACCCGAGGTCTCTCTTCCAACAACATTCAAAGTGGGTGAAGCGAGTCAAGTCCTTCCGAAAGTTACTAAGGAGGTTCCCGGGACCAACCCAAACCCTGATTCTTAAGGATTGCTCATGTATTTTTTATTTTTTCAACTTATAATCCGATCGGGATTCAATGAATGAATCTTTTAATCTCTTTTTGCTTTGTCTTATCGCTTTGGTCATTGTCTTTTCGAACGATCTTTTTGCCGGGAGTTCCTTCGATGGTAAACGAATCGTAAACGAAAGGCACTTTAAGATCGGATAGCCCTTGGGGGTTTCAAATCGAAGATTCTGCTCAATCGAAGCCAGATTAACAGGTTTTGTTGATGCATAAAATTGTTCAGTTTTGCCATGGGCCGTAACTCCGACTTTGCCTTGGTTGGGGCCGAGGTTAGGTGCGCACAAGCTTACTTAGTTTGCCAAGGCACGAAATGGTTCGGCATGAAATGACCGAAAACGGCTCAAATACCTTGGCTGGGGCCGAGGTTAGATAGTTCAGTTCATCCGAAGCAAAAAGTTAGTATGTTTTCTGTCGAGGCATACGAGACAACTTTGCGCTTTGCCGAAGGACGCCTCGTTTCTTCTTAAGGCATTTATTTCGTTGGCCTTTTCCAATACGGGTCTTTTTAACGTACGCGATAAGCACTCGATCGCCATTGGACGGCATTGTTTTCAAAGGGGATTTCCCAGGCCTGCTCATATCTTAAGGACCTGCGGTCGATTTCTTGCATTTAAGGCTCTTGATTCGAGGTCAGAAGAAAATCTTCATTTTCCGTCATCGCCTGGGAGGCGCATTCGGCACGCTTTGGAAAGCGCCCTTTCCTTTTGATCTACCACATGGCAGCGCGGTCATGGCGTTTCAAATTCCGGTGCTCCCTTCGTTAATAGTTTCTCCCAGTTTGCTTGTCTATAAAAAAGGGTAGGGAGCAGACTGTGTTAGGCCATCTCCCAAGGCCTCTTCCTTCTGTGTGCTGTAGGGGCTTTCATGGCGCCCGTTTCATGAGGTTAAGAGCGAAGAGATCGAGCTTCCCTTTCGAAAGCTGGTTCGTCCCAGATAGCTGGGGTGATGGAGAAGCTACTGAAGAGCAAGTAGTCCTCAAGAGATGAATCTCGAAGGTCATATGGAGAGCGCACAGGATACCCACAGAGGTCATATGGGGAGCGCACGTATGCGCTTCCTGTGTGTCCTTTGTCACTTGCCATGAGGACCACAAGAAATGCAAAGCATACATACTCCCCATGGCAGACATGAAACTCACCTCCTTCCTCAGTTTTAATCTCTCAGTTCATCCGTCTGAGGAATCTTTTTCCATGTGAGGAAGGAGGAGAGTGGTGTGGGTCTGCTGGTTCCCTGTCTATGTGCTTGGGTAGTGACTAGCAGCCCAGCATCCCACTCGGGGAGGAGGCATCATTGGCATAAGCATCCATAGGTCTTTGACCTGGTTAGGATCCCTCAACGTGTCCATCCGAGGGATCCATAGATGGCCTACTTTGTTCTTTGGCATTAACCAGTGGCCCAATGGAACCGATTGGTTTCTGCGATTTTTGGGTCGGATGCAGAAACATCGTTATCGACTGAAGTTGCTCAGCTGAGCTTTTATTCGTCTTTATTTCCTGTGCTATGATGCACTTGTAATGCCTCTTAGGAGGTTGTAATTTTTTATCAATAAAGAAAGCTTTTTAATCTTCTTCCTTCGAGTATTTATTTCTTTTTCTAGTATGATTATGCTGGGAGTCTTCTTACTCACATTATGCTTTCTATATTGTAGAATAGTTTACTAATTCAGCAGCGCTTTTTTTACGATATTTAGTCTTCTGAGGAGGAATCATTCACCTCTATTTAGGTTAGAGGGAGGCCTGGGCGGCCCTGCAAACTTTTGATGCATACATGATCCTACTCGAGGGAATGAAAAAACTTGTATAATTTTGCCGGTAAGTGAAGGAAGGTTACTTACCTTTGTCGAAGCATGATAGGATGCCTTAGTCGCGTCAGAGTATTTGAGAAATCACCCGATCAGGCCAAAGCTTTGGAACTATATTGCTCGGTTTGGCCGAGGCTTCAAAAATTATTTAGAAATATATTACTCGGTTTGACCGAGGCTTCAAAGATTACTCGGAAATATATCACTCGGTTTGGCCAAGGCTTCAAGATTATATTTTACTTGGCGTGGCCAAGTTGCGAAGACATCACTCGGCTTGGCCAAGGCTTCAAGATTATATTTTACTTGGCACGGCCAAGGTACGGAGACATCACTCGGCTTGGCCGAGGTTTCAAGATTATATTTTACTTGGCACGGCCAAGGTACGAAGACCGTCATTCGGCTTGGCCGAGGTTTCAAGATTATATTTTACTTGGTGCGGCCAAAGTATGGAGATACCACTCGGCTTGGCCGAGGCTTCAAGATTATATTTTACTTGGCGCAGCCAAGGTACGAAGCTCTCTTGGCCCAACCGAGGTTTGTCAAATATATTTTACTTGGCGCGGCCAAGGTACGGAGATCACTCGGCCTGGCCGAGGACTTATAAAGATTATATTTTACTTGGCGCGGCCAAGGTACGAAGCTCTCTCGGCCCAACCAAGGTTTGTCAAATATATTTTACTTGGCGCGGCCAAGGTACGGAGATCGCTCAGCTCGGCCGAGGATTTATAAAGATTATATTTTACTTGGCGCGGCCAAGGTATGAAGATCTCTCGGCCCAGCTGAGGTTTGTCAAATATATTTTACTTGGCGCGGCCAAAGTACGGAGATCGCTTGGCCCGGCTGAGGATTTATAAAGATTATATTTTACTTAGCGCAACCAAGGTACGAAGCTTTCTTGGCCTAGCCGAGGTTTATCAAATATATTTTACTTGGCGCGGCTAAGGTACGGAGATCGCTCGGCTCGGCCGAGGATTTATAAATCTGCTTCTCATTGCAGCTATTAAAGAAGGCAATAAAATAGAAATTTTACAAATCTTTGAAAATTTAACTTAATGGGCAGAGTAGGTTTGGGGAGGGCATACTCTTACTGAAGATAGACATAGAGATTATCCGAGTTCCACGTCCGGGGAATAGATTTTCCATTTAGATCTTGGCATTTATAGGTGTCGGGTCTAATTACTTCCGCCACTTGGTAGGGACCTTCCCAATTTGGGAACAATTTTCCTTGCTCCAGTGGCTTTGAGACGGATACCTTTCGAAGCACCAGATCACCGGGGAGGAAAATTTTCCTCTGACTCTTATGGAGTGATAGCGGCTACTCTTTGCTGGTAGGCGGCCATCCGGATTCGGGCTTTCTCCCTGACTTCTTCTACTAAATCAAGATTGGTTCGGAGCTGTTCATCATTGGATTCCTCTGAATAACCTTCCACACGAGGGGAGAGGAGTCCAACTTCCACAGGGATGATAGCCTCTGTGCCGAAAGCCATCTTAAATGGGGTTTGTCCCGTGGGTATCCTCTCAGTGGTTCGGTATGCCCACAACACATGGTGGAGTTCCTCGGCCCATCTGCATCACGCCTGGTTGAGCCGAGCTTTAACTCCCTGAAGGAGAGTTCGGTTGGTTACCTCGATCTCTCCATTAGCTTGAGGATGTTCGACCGATGTCATGCGATGGAGAATGCCATGATCCTCGCAGAACTCCCGGAACTTAGGGTTGTCGAACTGCTTCCCATTGTCGGTGATGATAGTGTGGGGAAGGCCAAAGTGGCAAATGATGGATCTCCATACGAAGTCTTTAGCTCGAGCTTCGGTTATTTGGGTGACTGCTTCGGCTTCAACCCACTTAGTGAAATAATCAATTGCAACAAATAAGAACTTTATTTGCCCCGTTGCGAGGGGGAAAGGGCCAAGAATATTCATTCCCCATTTGGCGAAGGGCCAGGGGGATGATATGGAAGTCATGTGTGCTGAGGAGAGTCTCTGGACATTTGAGTGCCTCTGGCATGAATCACAAGCTTGAACGAGGTCATCGGCATCTTTCTGCATTGTCGGCCAATAATACCCTTGGTGCAACACTTTGTGGCACAGGGCCCAACCACTAAGATGATTGCCACATATGCCTTTATGGACCTCCCGAAGAGCATAATCGGCCTCTGTTGGTTGAAGGCATTTGAGCAGCGGCATTGAGAAGGACCGCTTGTATAGCCGGTTGCCAATCAGGGCATAATGAGATGATTGCATTTTCAGCTTCATCGCTTCTTTTCTATCAGTGGGTAGCAGCCCTTCTTTAAGGTATTTGTGCAAGGGGTCCATCCAGGATGGTTCGGTGTCGATCTGCATCATCTGGTTAGCATCGGTGATGCTGGGATTCTCCAAGACCTCCAAGTGGAACTTTCGCTCGAGATTCGTTGACTCCGTAGTTGCCAGGCAGGACAGAAGGCCGGCGCATGCATTTTCAGCCCTTAGGATCTGGATAATTTTAAATTCATCGAAGCAGGAGGATAAATCGCACACCTTTTGGAGATACTAAATCATACTCGGCTCTCGAGCCTTGAACTCTCCCTGCACCTGGCTAGCCACCAACTGGGAGTCGGTGTAGGCAATTAGTTTTGACTTTAAGCTCGTGGGCGATTTGGAGTCCGGAGACCAGGGCTTCATACTCTGCTTCATTGTTCGAGGCCGGGAAGGAGAAGCGGACGCCATATTCGAAAGCTATGCCCTTTGGACTAGTGAGGACCAGACCGACGCCAGAACCGCCTGCGCTAGAGGATCCATCGGCATGAAGCAACCATAGGGCGCTGGGCTTTGGTTGTCCGGGGGTATCCGAAGTAGAGCCATCTTCGGGTATGGTGCACTCGAGAAGGAAGTCCGCCAGAACCTGGGCTTTAATGGCTGGACGATGCTAATACTGAATGTCATGCTTGCTCAGCTCGACAGCCCATTTGGTCATTCTCCCTGACGCCTCTGGGCGATGAATAATCGCTTTTATGGGTTGGTCAGTCAGGACAGTGACAGTGTGCGCTTGGAAATATGGCCGCAACTTTTGGATCGATGTTATTAGAGCCAGGACCATCTTCTCGACTCAGGTATACCTCGTTTCAGCATCCTTGAGCAGTTTGTGACATAATAAACAGGTCTTTGGACTTTGTTCTCCTCTCTAATTAGCACCGAGCCAATAACGTTTTCAGAGACCGCCAAGTATAGGTTCAGCACTTCCCCTGGCTTCGGGCTGCTAAGGAGAGGTGGTGAGCTGAGGTATTTCTTAAGGTCTTCAAAGGACTTCTGGCAATCAGGGGTCCATTGGAAGTTTTTGGCCGACCGAAGAACTTTGAAGAAGGAAGGCATTTCTCGGCCGATCGAGCAATGAACGGCTGAGGGTTGCTACTCTCCCAGTGAGGCGTTGCACGTCCTTGACTAACCTAGACGGGGCCATTTGTTGCAGGGCTTGGATCTTCTTAGGATTTGCCTCGATGCCTCGCTGAGAGACCATGAAGCCAAGAAATTTTCCAGAGTTAACCCCGAAAGTACATTTGGTGGGGTTGAGCCTCATTTGATACTTTCGAAGCGTGGTGAAGCTCTCTGCGAGGTCCTCGACGTGCTGCGATGCCTCCTTGCTTTTTACCAGCATATCATCAACATACACCTCCATGTTTCGACCAATTTGCTTCTTGAAGACTTTGTTAACCAGCCTTTGGTAGGTGGCACCTGCATTTTTCAAACCAAAGGGCATAACTCGGTAGCAATAGATACCTTGGTCGGTGATGAAAGCGGTTTTCTCCTCGTCTTCGGGTGCCATTTAAATCTGGTTGTAACCCGAATAGGAATCCATACAAGTCAACATTTGATGGCCCGAAGTTGAATCCATGAGCTGGTCGATCCGCGGAAGAGGGAAGCTATCTTTTGGGCAGGCCTTGTTGAGGTCAGTGAAGTCGATGTAGATCCTCCATTTGTCATTCGACTTTTTCACCATGACCACATTCGCCAACCAGTCGGGGTAATTAACTTTCCGGATAAATTTGGCTTTGATGACTTTATCCACTTCTTCTTCGATGGCTTTTTGGCGCTCGGGGTGAAGCTCCTTTTCTTCTGCTTAATTGGCCTGAATGTCTCGTCCGCGCTGAGGCGATGGACGAGGACGTCTGGGCTGATTCAGGTATATCTGATGCAGACCAGGTGAAGACGTCAGCATTCCTCCAAAGGAATTCAATTAATTCTTGCTGAAGCTTTCCTTCTAGTCGCGACCTGATCTTTATGGTTCGGTCGGGTCGGGTTTCATCGAGTGGTACTTCCTCTAGTTATTCGACTGGCTCTCCTCATTGCTCGGCAAAATCTTTCCGAGCATCCAACCCGTCCACCTCGGGCTTTCTGGACTGAAGGTCGGTGACAAAGTAATGTCGAGCTATGATCTGACTTCCTTGAACAACCCCCACTCCCCATTTGGTGGGAAACTTCATGGAGAGATGGGGAATGGAAATGATGGCCTTGAGAGATATTTGCCCCGGTCTACCGAGGATGGCGTTGTAAGGAGACTTAAGCTTGATCATGAGGAAATCCATGAGCACGGTAGCCACGTGGGGCCAGGTGCCGGCTCGGATTGACAGAGTGATGACTCCTTCAGGGATTATGGAGTCACCTGTGAAGCCCACTAGGGTGGACTCCATGGGTCGGAGGCTTTCTACCCGGAATTTTAATCTCACAAAGGCATCAAAATACAGAACGTTAACAGAGCTTCCACTATCAATCAAGATACGGTGTACATCATAATTGTTCATATTCAAAGATACAACAAAGCATCATCATGAGGGTACTGTACCTTCCTAAGGTCTTCATCAAGAAAGTGAGCTCATCAACTCGAGCTTTCTTTGGTGGGCTTTCCTCCTCGCTTGGCTAAGAAGATGGGGAGCCGGCCGCCGCTATTACATTGACATTGGTGATAACCGAGGGATTCGGCGAAGGAAGCTGGCGAGGCTCGGGTTGGCGATTCTCCTCATTGTTTGGCTCAGGGGGCCCTCTAAACCGGTCCAGTCTGCCCTGCCGGATCAATCACTCGATCTCGTTCTTGAGCTGCCAACAGTCCTCGGTATCATGCCCGTAGTCCCGATGAAACCGGCAGTACTTGGCCGAGTCCCTCCAAGTCGCATTGTCTCAGAGAGGAGGAGGCCGAGGAATTTACCGCTCGATCTCCATCAAGATCTGCGCTCTTGGCACTGTGAGGGGAGTGTAGAGGTCAAACCTTCGTGCCGGACTCCGGGTTCGGTCTCGAGGCGGCGGCGGAGGAGCTCTATGGTGGCGAAGCGGGCTAGCACGGCGGTGGGCCCGTTGCTTGTCCGAGCCTTTTGCCTCCTTCTTCTTCAGCTGCTCGGCCCAAGCTGATCTCCTTGATTCTTCAACCTTGGCGTACTTGTCCACCAGGGACATCATGTCTGAAAGGCTCTTTGGGTAGTTAACCTCTAGAGCCAGGTAGAAGTCTCCCTCCTTCGACACTCCTCCGGCCAGGGCAGACATAGCCACCTCGTGGTTGAGATGGTCGACTTCTAAGAGGGTCATGTTGAAGCGGCCGAGGTAATTCTTCAGCGATTCCCCCTCTCTCTGCTTGACCTCGGAGAGAATCGGATCTCCATCGCTAGCGACGGCTGCTGACGAACTGGCTGATGAGCAAACAGCTTAGTTCGTTAAAAGAATCAATGGAACCTGGCTTCAGGCTGTTGAACCAAGTTCGGACAGATCCCCTTAGACTGGAGGGGAAGGCTCGACACAGGATCGCATCCGACGGTCTGTGGAACATCATGATGGATGTGAAGCTGCTCAGGTGGTCGTCGAGGTTGGTGGAACCATGGTATGGCTCAATGGTAGGGAGCTTGACATGAGGGGGAATCACTTCCCTCATGATCCTCTCAGAGAAGGGATGCCCTGCTCTGCTTTCGGTTGGGACGGAGGGGCTTGTCTGACGGCGTCTAACTCCTGATGCCATTCCCAATGCATCTCCTGCATCTGTTGCCTGATCCCTTCATCCAGAGTGGTAGGAGGGATCGGGCGATGGGAAGATGGTAGGGGTGTCGAGTTCTGGGAAGACACTGGAGAGGGAGAACGGACCCGCCTAGATCTAAGCGGGCTCTTCCCTCCAGCTCGCTGCGCTGGCTTCACTTTTGCGGGCTGGTGATGAT
Organism: Calamus simplicifolius; assembly: GCA_900491605.1. Lineage (NCBI taxonomy): Eukaryota > Viridiplantae > Streptophyta > Magnoliopsida > Arecales > Arecaceae > Calamus > Calamus simplicifolius. The sequence goes on from UESW01002872.1 coordinate 142,690, forward strand.
AATCCGCTGCTTCCGATGGATTAGAGGAAGAGATCGCTGGCGGAGCAGGGGTAGCGGCCTCTTCATGAAGCTGAGGAGCAGGGATGGCAGGGCCAGGGGTCGCTTGGAGCCCCTGGACCAGCTAGGTCAATGACTGGACCTGCTGAACCAGAGCGGCGAATTGGTCCGCATTACCGTCGTTGTCGATGGCAAAGGAGTTTCAGCTGGCGGTGGCGGAGGAGGTACCGCACTGCTGATCGGATCAGGCCTTTGAGAGGCGGTCTGATCATGAGCCTCGGACATGGCTCTTCTTCGATTGGCCATTAGAGGATGCTTCCTCTGGTTCTTTGAGTCTTGTCTCCTGTATCACAAGTTTATGGGACTTGAGACCTCCTTCTAGCGCCATTCTATTGCCGCATAAATCCGTTTTCTGACTCGGGTGTGCTTCCGGCTCTTGATCCGGACGTCGATCTCATCACCTCGGGGCGGAACCTGCAAGATAGTCCATGCGCAGAGGGTGCTGTGGGGGTTGCCCTCTGCGGAGGACCCTCGATGCTTAAGTCAGTTGAGATTCACAACAAGCAGATGTGAGGAGAAGACTCTCACAGAAGAGCTCCCCTAGATGGGTGTTCTCTCGAGAGCCCCCGAGCTCAGATGGAGCTGCTCTCGGTATAACAATGAGTGAAAATGAGTAAGTGTTCAAGCATCCGTACCTGAGAGGTTGGAGGGCAGCGGTATTTATAGGGGATCATCTGATTCTTTGGGCGTGTCACGAGGGGAGGTCTGAAAGCCGTTAGGATTCAGAACGGACTCGAATCAAGTTTGTTATGAGGTCAGTAGGATTCGTATCTTGTCAGTTAAATGATCGACGACTGGGAGAGTTGGTTGATGCCTTGAGATTCAGCGATTACATAGGTTCTAGGCCACTCCTGTGGGTCTTAGGGATTCCGGGTATATCTGATGCAGACCAGATGAAGACGTCAGCATTCCTCCAAAGGAATTCAATTAATTCTTGCTGAAGCTTTCCTTCTAGTTGCGACCCGATCTTTATGGTTTGGTCGGGTCGGGTTTCGTCGAGTGGTACTTCCTCTAGTTCTTCGACTGGCTATCCTCATTGCTCGACGAAATCTTTTCGAGCATCCAGCCCGTCCACCTTGGGCTTTCTGGACTGAAGGTCGGCGACAAAGCAATGCCGAACTATGATCTGACTTCCTCGAACAACCCCCACTCCCCATTCGGTGGGAAACTTCATGGAGAGATGGGGAATGGAAATGATGGCCTTGAGATATTTGCCCCGGTCTACCGAGGATGGCGTTGTAAGGAGACCTAAGCTTGGTCACAAGGAAATCCATGAGCACGGTAGCCACGCGGGGCCAGGTGCCGGCTCGGACTGACAGAGTGATGACTCCTTCAGGGATTATGGAGTCACCTGAGAAGCCCACTAGGGTGGACTCCACGGGTCGGAGGCTTTCTACCCGGAATTTTAATCTCACAAAGGCATCAAAATACAGAACGTTAACAGAGCTTCCACTATCAATCAAGATACGGTGTACACCATAATTGTTCATATTCAAAGATACAACCAAAGCATCATCATGGTGGTACTGTACCTCCCTAAGGTCTTCATCAGAGAAAGTGAGCTCATCAACTCGAGCTTTCTTTAGCGGGCTTTCCTCCTCGCTTGGCTAAGAAGATGGGGAGCCGACCACCGCTATTACATTGACGATAACCGAGGGATTTGGTGAAGGAAGTTGGCGAGGCTCGGATTGGCGATTCTCCTCATTGTTTGGCTCAGGGGCCCTCTGAACCGGTCCAGTCTGCCCCGCCGGATCAATCACTCGATCTCGTTCTTGAGCTGCCAACAGTCCTCGGTATCATGCCCGTAGTCCTGATGAAAGCGGCAGTACTTGGCCGAGTCCTCCGAGTCGCATTGCCTCAGAGAGGAGGAGGCCGAGGAATTTACCGCTCGATCTCCATCAAGATCTGCACTCTTGGCACTGTGAGGGGAGTGTAGAGGTCAAACCTTCGGGCCAGACTCCGGGTTCGCTCTCGAGGCGGCGGCGGAAGAGCTCTATGGTGGCAAGCGGGCTAGCACGGCGGTGGGCCCATTGCTTGTCCGAGCCTTTTGCCTCCTTCTTCAGCTGCTCGGCCCGAGCTGATCTCCTCGATTCTTCAACCTTGGCGTACTTGTCCACCAGGGACATCATGTCTGAAAGGCTCTTTGGGTAGTTAACCTAGAGCCAGGTAGAAGTCTCCCTCCTTCGACACTCCTCTGGCCAAAGCAGACATGGCCACCTCGTGGTTTGTTGGTCCAGATAGCAACCCAAGAGGGGGGTGAATTGGGTTTTTCAAAAATTAAACTCTTTTGAAATATAACCCCCAGCGGAAATAAAAACTTAGATTCACAGATTTAAAACTAAGCAACTATAAAAAGAGTTGAAGATAAAGAGACAATCACGGTAAAACACAAGAGATTTTATAGTGGTTCGGTGTACCTACACCTACGTCCACTCCCAAGTACCTCTTGGGTCCACACTATAATCAAACTGATTATAGCAGAATTGTTTTGCAAGCTCACAACTCAAACTTGTTGTTTTCCTGGGTGCACAACGAACCCAGCTGGTTTTCAAGGCTCACCAGCACAAAACCTAAAACCACAAGCTAATGCTTGCACAAGGCTAACAGCCTCAACTGAATCAATCACCAGATTGACCCAGCAAACAGTATTTGATTTTACAAAAGCAAACTGCTCCTTCAATGAGCAAATATACAATAATGAAACAATAAATAGAGATTAGGAACCAAAGCCTGATTCGAAGATCTTGGTGGCTTCTTCCTTCTCTTCCTTTGAATGGATCTTCCTTTGAATATGCTCTTGAGGCTCAGAAGATTGGAAAAACTAGGGCTTCTTCCTTCTCTTGAGATTTCTTCTAAATAGAACAGCGAAGGCTTGGAATCTCTTTCTCTTCTTTTGGGGAATGAGTATGATCTTTCCTTACAGGTTTTCCCTCTTTTCTTTTCTGATGGATCTCAAGGATTTTCTCTATTCTTTTCTTTTTGCCTCTTTCTTCTCTTTTCCTCTCTCTCTTTTTTTTGGGATGCAATCAACCCTCTTCTTATAGATCCGATTAATCCACAAATAGTGTGAAACTATCCGTTAGAAGCAAGTGAAAAAGGATTAGATCCATAAATAACAATAGCCGTTGGGATTAAAATAGATAAAGATAAAGTTTAGAGTCGTTCTGACAGTTCTGGAGCCGTGTCTGACATTCTGGAGTTGGCTCTGGCTTTTCTGGAGTCGGCTCTAACTCGAAATAATTTAATCCGCTCGATCTGGAGTCGTCTCTGACTTTTCTGGGGTCGACACAAAATTCTTTGGAGTCGACTCTAACAGACTGGGAGTCGACTCTAAGTCGTGGCCTGAAAATCCAACGTTATGTTGTTTTGATAGAGTCGGCTCTCACAGTCCCGGAGTCGACTCTAAGTCTGTGCCATTTTCCAGAGTCGGCTCTGTGATTCCATGTGTCGACTCTAATGTTTGCAGTCTTACCTTGACATTAGATTCAAACCAGAACTTGATTTCCTTCTTGATTTTGATCATCAAATAGACTTATAATCTGAAAAACTTAATCAAAATCATTAGTAACATCAAATGTTATACTCAAATAGTTTTGTTAATCATCAAAATCCTTAATTGGGTCAACAATCTCCTCCTTTTTGATGATGACAAAAACTTTGAGTATATGCATTAAAAAATTCATTTGAATTGAGAATTATAGACATTGTTAAAGCTTAGAGACTTTCTAATAGAGAATTTGATGCCAATATTCAAAATGAATAAAAATAAACAAAACTTGACATCAATCAAAATGATTTAACTTTTATATGGAGAAATTTATTAAGCTCCCCCTGCATTGAATAGCTCCCCCTATGTAGATAAACTGAATTCTTTATAAAAAAATTCTCTCATTCTTTCTATTCTCAGAATTGTTCTTCATTTTCTTTCTTCATTCTCGTTTTCTTTATATTCTCTTTTTCTTTTTATGCATTATACACTTATCTCTCCCCCTTTTTTGTTATCAACAATAAGGTGAGTTTAAAGGCAAATAAAGAATGTTATCAAAGCGAGGATGTTGGTTCGAATAGTCATAAGATAGGAAACTCATTCATTGACATTCAATCAAAGATAATTTGTAATAAAAGTGTAATATTCATTCAAATATTTGTATTCCAAAGCAAGATCCATTACATGTATTCTAAAATGACAGATTTAAGTATGTGAATCCTAGATACATGCTAAGAAAGAAAGCAAGAAATCCTAAGATACAACCTAGGATTGAAACTCAAAATCAAATATGCTTATACAATTTTCTTTAAATGTCCAATCATTTTCATAACATCATCTTTTTGGGTCTTCTTAAAACTTTCAAGACATGCTTCAATTTGAGAGACGGCGAGGTCGATATCTTTCTTCAGTTGACTGGTAGCATGAAGATAAGTTCCAGAACCGTCTGCAATGCCTTCCATCCTTTCAAAAATTTATGAAGATCAGTGCTAAAGGATTCGACGGAATTGCTAATTGAAAATGAAATCATGTCAAGTCTTGAATTAATCTCATCCTTTAATTGATTGAACTCCTCTCTTAATTTACACATATCATTTGTTCTTACACTGTCATACTCAGCCAGTAAAGCCCTGAGCTGACCTATTTGCTCCTCAGAAAATCTTTCTGATGCCAATGCTGACTGATGTGGAAGTTGAGAGCTAGGTCCAGCTTCTGAGGGTCCAGCAGATGGTCCAGCAGAAGGTCCAGCAGAAGAAGGTCCAGCAGATGGTTCAGGAATGTCTTCTCCTCTGACTTCCTCAACTCTAACTCTTCAGCTCTGCCTCATGTCCTCTTTTAATCCAGTTTCCATTTTCTTTTCTAAAGCCCACTCGGTGAATTGTAGAGACACTATAGTAATCTGTATGTCTTAACTTTCTTAGTGGCTCATTGTCCATTATAAGTACACCTTGGCTTCTGAATACAATGTTAAAACCATACCATATGGCAATATAGATCTCTTCTTAGTAGTTGCCTCCGCCACATAGCCTATCATCATTTCAGCAAGATTTAAAGGTCTACCAGTGAGTATGCAGTCCATCAATAAGACGTCTCGCTCCGAGACATATTCAAACCTTCCGATTTTAGGAAATAGAATCCTTCCACAGATATTGTAAAGTAATCTGAGTTCCAAATTAAGTTGATTTGCCAAGATTTCCTCAAACTCAGAAACTTCTCTCCCTAACATCCTTGATAGTGCTCCTCCTCTATCTTCATGATGATATTCAACAAGGCCAACAGTAGGCATTTCCAATAAATCACCAAGGGATTCGGCTGTGATGATTACCTTTGTTCCTCTTACAATACTTACTAAGCCTCCCTCTCCTCTACTTAAATCATTATAAAACTCTCTTACTAGGGCAGGATAAGTAGGGATATCCAAAGAACAGACCTTCTCCCATCCCATTTCTTTCAACAACCGCCCAATAGCAAAGCCCTCCAAAATAAAAAAATTAAAATCAACTTTTCTTCCGGTAGTAATGGCCTTACCAGCTAATTGGTCGACTTGAGGAGAAGATGGTGAGGGTGGAGAGTCATCTTGAGTGGCAGATGAAGAAGATGACGAAGGTTGCCTCCGATTTGAATGGCGCTTCGTCGGAACAGTCGAACCACCAATGATAGCACGCCTTTTGGGAGCCATTGGATTCAATTGGAATGAGTAATCAAGGGTTTTGAGGGATTTGGAGGGTTTGGAATCAGTTTGGAACAGTTTGAAAATGGTTTAGGAGACGATAGAAATCATTTGGGGTCGACTCTGCCCTTTTTATTTTGACCTAGTTCCACTTAGAGTCGACTCCCAAAAACGAGGTGTCGGCTCCGAACCAGAGAATCTGTCAGCGCCCGAATTAGAGTCGGCTCTACAGAAGCCAGAGTCGGCTCTAATTGCCCAGACAAACATTAAAATAAGAAGGTGTCGACTCCACAAACTGCAGGTGTCGACTCCACAATAGTTTCAGTAAAAAATTTGAATTTCAAGGATCTGAAACTGATCAAATTAATCATCAAACTCTAGATAAGTGTTCCTTAACAATTGGGGAAACAATGAATCAAATTTCTAGATAAATTTCCTTATTGGACATAGAGGATTTTCAAGAAATTATAGAAGTCTAGATAGTTGTTGTCCTTAAGAGTTTCAGAAAATTATTCTAAAGGATCACAAACTCCTAATTCTCCTCTAAGATAGCAAAATCTCTCCTCACTCAAAGGTTTGGTAAAAATATCAGCTAATTGATCATTAGTATTAACATATTCAAGACAAACATCTTTGTTAGTTACATGTTCTCTAATAAAGTGATGTCTAATTTCAATGTGTTTAGTTCTTGAATGTTGAATTGGATTTTTAGTTAGATTGATAGCACTAGTATTATCACATTTAATAGGTATTTTATCAAGTGTGATACCATAATCTTCAAGTTGTCGCTTAATCCAAAGGATTTGAGCACAGCAACTTCCAGCTGCAACATACTCTGCCTCAGCAGTGGATAATGCAACCGAATTTTGCTTCTTGCTAAACCAAGAGATTAAGTTACTTCCTAAAAGTTGGCATACCCCACTTGTACTCTTTCTATCTAATTTACAACCAGCATAGTCAGAATCAGAATAAGCAATCAATTTTAAGGTTGAGTCTCTAGAATACCATAATCCTACATTTTTAGTTCCATTTAAGTATCTAAAGATTCTTTTAACAGCAAGTAAATGTGATTCCTTAGGATTAGATTGATATCTTGCACATAAGCAGACGAAAACAT
>UESW01002873.1:0-67406 GCA_900491605.1 Calamus simplicifolius
CCTCCAAATCATCCTTACAGGCGTAACTTGATCGCCTTCCGGAAGAACAAAGCAGTCACAAAATTTGCCGAACCGGTTAGGTCCGGCACGGATATATTTGATACTATAGAGCATTTGGGGTTGAAGGTATGCTTGGGAACCAGATGCAGATAGAATAAATGGCCGTATATGTAAAGAACATAACTGGAAGAAGAAGTATATTTTGGGATTTGCCGTATTGGAGCACAAATCTCATCCGGCACAACTTGGATGTTATGCATATCGAGAAAAATTTCTTTGATAACATATTTAACACGGTGCTAAACATCCCAGGAAAAACAAAAGACACTGCAAAGTCAAGAGAAGAACTTAATCAGTATTGCAGAAGAGGTGATTTGAGGAGGAGTGCCGATGGGACCTATCCTAAAGCCTGTTACACTCTTGACAGAAATTCACGAGAAGTTTTATGTAACTGGCTTAAGAGGGTTAAAATTTCCAGATGGTTATGCCTCAAATATCGGTAGGTGTGTGGACATGCATAAGCTCAAGTTGTTCGGCATGAAGAGTCACGACTGCCATGTTTTCATGCAACGATTATTACCTATAGCTTTTCGTGAGTTGCTTCCGCAACATGTCTGGAAGGCATTGATGGAGCTCAGCTTGTTCTTCAAGGAGTTATCTGCCGCAGTCATTACTTCTGCATCCATGGCAAGGCTTGAGGAGGAAATTCCAATTATTTTATGCAAGCTGAGCGAATATTTCCTCCCAGTTTTTTTGACTCAATGGAGCATTTACCGGTTCACTTGCCATACGAAGCGAGCATAGCTGGTCCCGTGCAGTATCGCTGGATGTATCCTTTCGAGAGGTAAATATATACATCATTAAGACATGTTGACATTTCAAATATTATTTCATTGCTTGAAAAATTGGTTAATTTTTGTCTCAACTTTACATATAGGTACCTTAAGAAGTTAAAAAATAATGTGCGTAATAAGGCAAGGGTTGAAGTTCTATATGCAATGCACACTTGGTCGAAGAAGTTTCAGCTTTTGCCTCGCATTACTTTGAGGGTCACGTCCACACGAGGAGCCAAAATCATGGTCGTAACGATGACGTATGTGTGGACGAAGGAGAACCTAATGACGGTAGAATATCAATTTTTAAAGGTATCGGCCGTTCATTTGGGGGCAGAAGTCAAGAAATCTTAGCGATATGGAGTATAATGCAGCACATTATTACATCCTAATGAACTGTAGAGAAGTCGATCCATATATTGAGTAAGTGTATACTTCAATGCTTAATTGAAATTCTAATTTAAATTACAATATACCATAATATTTAATTGCTAACATAGTTTTAATCCTTATCATCCCATAAGGATGTATTGTGATAGACAACGACAGATGAATCCCGACATCAGTCAAGTTGCAATTGGGCAGAAGTTAGAAACGGAGTTCGCTTACTGGTTTTATGAATTTGTGAGTAGTATCACTCAATCAATTTCAATAATGGCTTTTATTTTTTGAATTGGTTGTGAATAGCTTATTAATTTATAGGTAAACGGTCCATGGTCCACAACCGACAATATTTTCATTAAATGTCTATCGCAATGGCCATTGAAACCGTAACAACCTCTACTGGCTATTTTGTAAATGGGTACAAATTTCAGATTGAACGATTAGCAGCTTCAAGAGGCACTCAGAACTGGGGCGTGTGTGTTAAAGGAGAAAGTGTTGGAGCAAATATGCAGGATTATTATGGAAAGTTAGTAGAGGTGGTTGAAGTTGAATATCCCGGTTGGCCTATGAAACGAACCGTATTGTTTCGTTGCGATTGGTTCGATCCGATAGTTCCTGTGGGCAAAAGGGTTCATAACGACTACAATTTGGTTGAAGTGAACCATCGACGAAGATTGCAGAAATATGACCCATTCATCCTTGCATCCCAAGCTCAGCAAGTGTTTTACTGCGGATATCCAAGTTTGCGCAACGACAAGCGAGATTGGTGGGCCGTTTCTAAAATCGTCCCACGTTCAACAATCGTATTAGAGGAGAGTTCATCAAGTCAATCAGCCGAGTGCCCTGCATTTCAAGAGGATGAGATGGAAATGCATGCAATTGAGGACGACACAAGGGCTCCTGAAACATCACTTAGAGATCCAAATGGTGATGTCCAAGAAATTGCGGATGCAAATGTTCGGTTTCCTTCCGATAATGAAACTGATTCGCAATCCGATACGGCATCGGATGTTGAACCAACATTTCACGAAACAAATGACACGATTAAACATAGAGGTTTTTTAAAATTTAACTTTTTTTTATAAGTGTTAAATTTTACATAGTCAATCATTAATCGTAATTTAATTGTGTGAATCTTAGTATTTTCAGTATGAGGGGCAGAGGTAGATCTACCGACGACAGATTGGGTGAGCAGACGTAGTTTGGATCCTGACATCAGATCACATGAGCGTCGGAGATGGAGAGTTTGGATCTCCAGCAGAGGCGCAGCCTTCGACCTCTGCACAGTATTACCATCTACCCGATCGGCACAGACCTCCGAGAGTTCTTCCACCTTCGGCCGCACTTTACTTCGACTTGATGCTCAGGGGATGTAAGTATATACTAATTAAAATATTTGTTAATGTTTTAAGTCATTACTTATAAACTGCATTTTTTTAACAGATTCATTGAGCAGCATCATGTCTCCAGCCACATCAGCGCCGTTTTCAGAGGCGTGCAGATCCCAGTGGCTACGATTGGCGCCACGTATCGCCGGCCACGAGGAGTTTTATTTTTTGAGTTTCAGGTAAACTTATTAAATACAATTTATCAGTGATATAAAATTCTTTAAAGTTAATAAATTCAGAAACTAACTGTTTATTTTAATGCAGAAAAAGTTTACGTGGGATCCTGCCACCCATGATGCCATTAGGGCAGCATGGGAGGCTCTGACGCGACGCCGATACTCCGACATGCTTCATCGTTGGAGGTCATCGGGTCAGCGTCCTGCGCATGTGCCAGAGGGTATTTGGCACGAGTGGCAGCAGGCCTGGCAGTCCGATGGCTGGCGCAGGAGGTCCGCATCAGCCAGCACGAACCGCCGATCTGAGAAGGGCGGTCGTGGCACGGGTCTCTCCTGTCATACATCGGGCTCCATTTCGATTCAGGAGCACAGACGGCGTATGGTAAGAAAACATAAATATTTAATTACTATTTTAGTTCTTTACAAATATTTTTATTAATATCATTTTTTTTTATTGTTGAGAGCAGGAGGGCGGAGATCCTGGTGAGTTTCGTCTATTCAGGGCGACACACACCAGGAGGGACGGTTCCTGGGTCGATACGCGATCACGGGAGGTTGCGGTAAGAAATTAGATTTATGTAGTATCTGTTTAATTTTTAAAATTTTATTTCTAGAAATTTATTAACTCATTTATTATTGATTTCATAATTTCAAGACACGAGTCGAGGAGCTTCGCTCCCAGGCATCACAGGTCGACTCTACTGATGGGGAGACGCCCGTCGAACTCTCAGCAGAGGAGAGTCGACGTGTGTTTTTGGAGGCTGTTGGTGCCCAGCCACGAGACCGCAGGGTCTATGGTATGGGCACTAGAGCTTCTACATTTTTCCCCATCAGGCCTCCAGCTCGCGAGTTCCTGGTGATCTTCCTCCCGAGCGTTTAGAGGAGCTTCGCAGATCTATTGCAGAGGAGCTTCGCCAGGATTCGAGCAGGATTTTGAGGATCATATGCAAGGCCATCAGGAGGTTGCTGACATGCGAGATGAGATGCGTATTTGCGGGATATGGTTAGACGCTTGTCGCAGAGTCTTCAGCCTCCACAGCCTCCACAGCCTCCACGTGATCATTCAGATTCTTGATGTATTTTTTTTTTTTTTATGTTGTAAAAACTTTTAAATTTTAATATATAAATTATTTTTGAAATTTATTATTGTTTGGATTGAGTGAAAAATGTTTGTATCAATATTTAGATTTAACGAAATTTTATTAACCGTTTTAATTTTTAATCATTTAAATTTTTTAAAAAAAAATTTGCGACGCATTAGCGACTGCTAATGCATCGCACAAAATATTTTAAAAAAATTTTTATAAATATTGCGACGCAATGACGCGTCGCAATATTTTAAAAAATTTTTATTAGTGACGCATTAGCGACTCAAATTGCGTCGCTATTATAACAAAAATATTATTATTAAATATTGCGACGCATCCGCAATATTGCGCGTCGCAATATTTAATAATAATTTTTAATTTTAAAAATTAATTTTTATTATTGCGACGCATTATGCGTCGCAATATTTAATAATTTTTTTTTTTTTAAAATTTAATTTTAAATATTGCGACGCAATTTGCATCGCAATGCGATGCGCAATATTTATTAATAAATTTTTAATTTTTAAAAATTATTTTAAATATTGCGACGCAATAAATTGCGTCGCAATATTTAATAATAATTTTTTTAAAAAAATTTAATTTTAAATTTAGCGACGCATTTTTATGCGTCGCAGAGCGTCGCAATTGCGTCGCAATATTGCGACGCAATTGCGACAAAAGAGTATTACGACGGGGAGTTGAGCGACGCCATCATTGCGTCGCAATTGCGTCGCTAACCATGTTTAGCGATGCAATTGCGATGCATTTTGGCGTCGCAATATTTTAAATTTCTTGTAGTGTCTCCCGTAACTAACGTTATCCCAAATCCCTTGATTTGAGGAGTCTAGATTTAAATTTTAAATCTCCCCATAACTAATGTTATCACAAATCCCTTGATTTGAGGAGTCTGCATCCCTTCCAGCCAGCAGTTTTGAAGGGATAAATCAGTTATTATCCTAAAAGCAACTAACACAAGATATGGATAGATTTTGGGGGCGTTACTTAGCCATTATCTAAAATCACCATTGGACTTTTGGATGAAGATTGAGGCATCAATTTCAGCTGCAATTTAATCCCTTCATCAGCCTATTCAAACGGCCATCAAGGGATAAGCTTTGGAAGAGATTGGGCGGTGGGTTATTTGAGGCGGTGCATGGGATATGGATAAGGATGGGAGAAGCTTTGGATAAGGCGGTGGCTGCACCTATAAATTAAAGGGCAGAGGTCTGCGGGAAGGGAATGAAATCAATCCAACGCCAACGAAGGATTGAAGGCATCTTCTAGTCTCCACCTCGGGCGAGTAGGAGGAGAACGAGAAGGTACGATTGGAGCCATTGAGGAGTTCCTACAGACGATCGAACGACATCCAGCTGCCTTCACGTACGCTACTCAGCTGCAATGCTGCGGTGTCGGCCAATGGAGTGGTCCATTGACTCACACACAGTAACAGTAGTATCTTTGCCTTCAACATTTGCAACGAGAGCTGGAGGTTGATATTATTACCTGAAAAAGTTAGAGACAAGAAGCAGGTGGAAATTTCACGGAAGAGGTACGTGAGAGTGGAGCGGCTTTAGAAAATTAATTCCACCCGTTACATGTGGGAACGTGAGGAGGTTTCCAAAAAAGTCTCACGGCAAGAGGAGCTGGGTGATAGGAATTTTTGGACTGTTTGGGCCATCCAATCTTTGGGCCATGTTAGGCCATTTCTGGAGCCTTTTGGGCAGGGTGTTGGGCCCTATAATGGGCCAAGATTGGAAAAATAATTATATGGCCCGAATCAGGATTGATTCTAGTTTCTGGGGATAATTTGTTTCCCTATTTGGGTATATACATTGAGAGATAATCGAACCCAAAGTTGGGCCCGTGAAGTGGTTTGGGTAGAGTTTAAGAATTATTTTATAATTCAGATTTTAGAAATTTAATAATGAAAAATGATACTGTAGGTTCCCATATGTCCAATTAGCTGAGTTATCAATTGAAATTTGCGTACTGAGGTAAGTAAGTCAAGTATTATAATTTTATTAATTATTTAATTTATGAACTGTGAACTTACAGTTAAATATAATTATGTTAATTTGGAAAAATCATGTTATTACTATAATAATATAATTATGATAATGACAGTAAAACTTTATGTGTCGCCGCGGTTCTCACATGAAAGATTATCACATGACAGATTATGATATGATAGATTCCCACATGACAGGTTCTCACATGACAGATTATCACATGACAGATTATCACATGACAGATTCTCACATGATAGATTATCACATGACAGATTATCACATGACAGATTCCCACATGATAGATTCTCACATGACAGATTATCACATTCTCATATGACAGATTATCACATGACAGATGACAGAATACTGGTACCAGGACCCTTCCTCTTAGGGGATATTTAAGAGTGTTACACAAGATGTGTGTTGTAGGGCCGTGGAACACATAAAGAAAACAATGACAGTATAAACAATGTTTTGTTTACATATTCTAGTAATTATTATTTAATTAAGTTTTCAAATTATTTTGATCTGATGACATGAATGTGCTGATAGCATGATAAATGTATTTGAAATTGAAAGTTTTTATAAAAATGTGATTTGAGAATATCTTGATATGATATGATAAGATATGATGATTTGAAATTGTATTAAGCTTACTTATTGAGTGTGAGCTCATATAATTCTCACAATGTTTTTCAGAGCCACAGGAGTGAAGAAGGATATTTGGGGTAGATGGAGCTCTATTAAATAAATTATGATCCATTATATTGATGTAGCCCAGTATTGCTTGTGTGTAGGGCTGGTAGCCCAAAACTGATAATTATGGTTTGTAATAAATCATGGATTTGGATTTTTGCCTTATATTGATTTATGTGTCGAAATTCGAGACGCCTTGCGTGCTCAGCATGCGGCGGGTTGTCACCCTAGCTCAAATTTTTGGGTCTGGGGCATGACAGCTTTAGTGGTATCAGAGCCTAGGTTTGACCTTAGGGACAAACATATGATGACACTAGACAAAGTAGTAGAATGACACTTGAAGGATAATAACTCTAAGATGATTTTAAGTAAATGTGTTTTGAGAGCCTAAAATTTAGAAGTCTATAAAGATGTTGACTGGACTTTAGCCTTGGAAGAAATTAATAATACCCTGTCATACAAGAAGTCAGTGACATGATGAGGGCTTCTGGTTTAGTGACCCTGGCCAGCCGGGAGACCAAGTGACTCCTGGAGGCTCTGGTTACGTGGGCTTGGTTGGGAATAGCCAACAACGGTTTTAGACCCTAGAGAACATGGGTACATGAGACTTTAATTTAATATGCAATACAAGGTAGATGAATAAATGGAATATTATGCAACATTGGAAGTTGCAATTGATGACAATGTGACATTTTTATATTTTGATTTAGTAGATGTTTGAATTTTGAATTATTAAATCTAAATTTGAATGCGGATATATATAGTGGATTTTACTAAGAGGACTTGCATTATTAAAATTGCATCTTCAAGGCTAATTTGTTGGTTATGAAGATGATTGATACTGATATTATTGAAATGGTTGACTACGTAGTGTCGCAATGGATTATTTAGGAAGAATATAAGATCTTAAGTTTGAGGCGATTAAGGTTCATGTAGACCCTGTGAACCATTAGGATTGATTTTGGTTATGAATATTCAAATGTTCTGAAGGTAGCAAGTGAAAGATTCTTAGCAGTGATAAGAATAAGATAAATTTTATTAATAAAGAATTTCATGAAGATTTGCATCTATAAAAGATTCCTGAATCAAGATGATAGAACACTAATCTATCATGCCTGCTTACCATGCCTCTCTTCGTAGTTCTAGGTAGGTATTTTTACCCAGAATGGATAAATTGTTAATCAGCCATAAGTGGCTTGAATCTTTTCAAGGAAAGAGGAGGGAGATGATTTTATTTTTGATCAATTATGGAAGATGGCTGAGGATATATCTAATATCACTTTCAAATCAAAGAAAGATTACTATAATTTTCTAAATGTATCTTTTGGGTGGTAAGTGCATCTTCAATCTCTATAGACCTTATAAGCCATGTATCCCATCTGAGTTAGATCAGTTAGGTCACTTTGAGATATTCAAAGAAATTAAATTAGTTAATTATGATAATTATGAAAGATGTCTGAGTTATTACCTTAATGATGTTAGCTTGAAGTATTCAAGAGTGAAACCAAGTATGTTATGATGATTTAATCAAAAATTAAAAATAAGTGTCAGCATATTTAGAAGTTGCAAAGCACTTGAAGAAGACCATATTATATCCGGTGCAATGGTAAACTGATTAAATTGAGTCCGAATCCATTAGACTCATTTTTTTTCCAATGGAGGATTTTTGTAAGGCTTGGCGGATAGTCCGAAAGAACCATTTAATTTTTAGAGAAAATGTTGCAAGCCTGGTGATGGATTTAGGAGGTGCTTGATATAGCATCTTACCCTTAGTAAAATTTCTTCTTATAAAGATTACTGAGCCAATACTAATGGACCCATTTGAACTTTTTACAATATGAGGTGTAGATCTCCTTCGTGTTGGAATAAAGTTAGAGGGGAAAATTTTTGGATACTGAGCTGGTTTAACAACTATAAAAAGGTATCGTTATTTGAAGCAGCTTCATGTAGCTCAGAGTTAATAGGGAAGTTATGTTGATGTCAAAAAGAAAGATTTGAAATTTGGGTTGAATATCAATTGAAAGTTTTACCAACCAAGGATGTGATGAGATTTGGGATTAGAGGAAAGCTAAGTCCACGTTATATTGGACCTTTTGAGATTGCTTACAGCTTGGCACTGCCTCCGATTTTAGCTGGGGTACACAATGTTTTTCATATCTCTATGTTAAGGAATTATATTTTCGATCCTAGCCATGTCATAGCATATGAGCCTATACAGTTGAGGAAAGAGTTATCATATGAGGAGTACCCTATATGTATTGTGGACCGCAAGGATTAGGTTCTGAGACGGCGTACCATTCCCTATATCAAAGTGCAATGGAGTAATCATTCTGAGAGGGAGACCACTTGGGAACTTGAGGAGGAAATGAAAGAGAAGTATCCATAACTATTTGGGTCTTAATATAGTTAATGATGTAGCTACGACAGTTGACATTTGAATAAAGACTTAGTTGATTGTGTGATAAAATTGGAATTCTAATTTTCTCTAATGAAAGTGCATCTATTTCGAGGCCAAAATTTTTATAAGGAGGGGAGAATATAATCTTCCGGATTTCGTTAACTACTCGCGAGAGTTGATCACGAGATCGGAATGATAGACTCCAGGGATTTGAATTTCAAATCTCCCTGTAACTAATGTTATCCCAAATCCTTTGATTTGAGGAGTCTAGATTTGAATTTCAAATCTTCCCGTAACTAACGTTATCCCAAATCCCTTGATTTGAGGAGTCTATATTTAAATTTCAAATCTCCCCGTAACTAACGTTATCCCAAATCCCTTGATTTGAGGAGTCTGCATCCCTTCCAGCCAGCAGTTTTGAAGGGATAAATCAGTCATTATCCTAAAAGCAACTAACACAAGATATGGATAGATTTTGGGGGCATTACTTAGCCATTATCTAAAATCACCGTTGGACTTTTGGATGAAGATTGAGGCATCAATTTCAGCTGCAATTTAATCCCTTCATCAGCCTATTCAAACGGCCATCAAGGGATAAGCTTTGGAAGAGATTGGGCGGTGGGTTATTTGAGGCAGTACATGGGATATGGATAAGGATGGGAGAAGCTTTGGATAAGGCGGTGGCTGCACCTATAAATTAAAGGGCAGAGGTCTGCGGGAAGGGAATGAAATCAATCCAACGCCAACGAAGGATTGAAGGCGTCTTCTAGTCTCCACCTCGGGCGAGTAGGAGGAGAACGAGAAGGTACGATCGGAGCCGTTGAGGAGTTCCTACAGACGATCGAACGACATCCAGCTGCCTCCATGTACGCTACTCAGCTGCAATGCTGCGGTGTCGGCCAATGGAGTGGTCCATTGACTCACACACAGTAACAGTAGTATCTTTGCCTTCAACGTTTGCAACGAGAGCTGGAGGTTGATATTATTACCTGAAAAAGTTAGAGACAAGAAGCGGGTGAAAATTTCACAGAAGAGGTACGTGAGAGTGGAGGGGCTTTAGAAAATTAATTCCACCCGTTACATGTGGGAACGTGAGGAGGTTTCCAAAAAAGGCTCATGGCAAGAGGAGCTGGGTGATAGGAATTTTGGGCTGTTTGGGCCGTCCAATCTTTGGGCCATGTTAGGCCATTTCTGGAGCCTTTTGGGCAGGGTGTTGGGCCCTATAATGGGCCGAGATTGGAAAAATAATTATATGGCTCGAATCAGAATTGATTCTAGTTTCTGGGGATAATTTTGTTTCCCTATTTGGGTATATACATTGAGAGATAATCGAACCCAAAGTTGGGCCCGTGAAGTGGTTTGGGTAGAGTTTAAGAATTATTTTATAATTCAGATTTTAGAAATTTAATAATGAAAATGATACTGTAGGTTCCCAGGTGTCCAATTAGCTGAGTTATCAATTGGAATTTGTGTACTGAGGTAAGTAAGTCAAGTATTATAATTTTATTAATTATTTAATTTATGAACTGTGAACTTACAGTTAAATATAATTATGTTAATTTGGTAAAATCATGTTATTACTATGATAATATGTAATTATGATAATGACAGTAAAACTTTATGTGTCGCCGCGGTTCTCAAATGAAAGATTATCACATGACAGATTATCATATGACAGATTCCCACATGACAGATTATCACATGACAGATTCCCACATGACAGATTCTCATATGACAGATTATCACATTCTCACATGATAGATTATCATATGACAGATGACAGAATACTGGTACCAGGACCCTTCCTCTTAAGGGATATTTAAGAGTGTTACACAAGATGTGTGTTGTAGAGCCATGGGACACATAAAGAAAAACAATGACAGTATAAACAATGTTTTGTTTACATATTCTAGTAATTATTATTTAATTAAGTTTTCAAATTATTTTGATCTGATGATATGAATGTGCTGATAGCATGATAAATGTATTTGAAATTGAAAGTTTTTATAAAAAATGTGATTTGAGAATATCTTGATATGATATGATAAGATATGATGATTTGAAACTGTATTAAGCTTACTTATTGAGTGTGAGCTCATATAATTCTCACAATATTTTCAGAGCCACAGAAGTAAAGAAGGATATTTGGGGTAGATGGAGCTCTATTAAATAAATTATGATCCATTATATTGATGTAGCCCAGTATTGCTTGTGTGTAGGGCTGGTAGCCCAAAACTGATAATTATGGTTTGTAATAAATCATGGATTTGGATTTTTGCCTTATATTGATTTATGTGTCGAAATTCGAGACGCCTTGTATGCTCGGCATGCGGTGGGTTGTCATCCTAGCTCAAATTTTTGGATCTGAAACGTGACAATACCAATCAAATTGAAATTTGAATTCAAAGTCTTAAAATGTGACTCACCCTATGTTACCAATCTGATATGTCCTTACGTGAACTTCTTTCATCACCATAACCACCCCCACCATCATCATCATAGTTTAATTTAGTTATCCAGATTGGATCCTTAAGCCAAGTCATTTGGTCTGGTCACTTAATAGGTAGTTAATTAAAGACCAACATGCAAACAAGCTACCATACGGGTTCTTTACATATAAATAGCATCCTCTTCCTTTTTATTTACATTCCTTTTCCTTATATACTTACTGAAGATGGTTTATAATCGCATGATACATTTACAAAAAATAATGTTATTACTTTTTATCGACGTGCTTGCAATTCTTTGCAAATGGTTCATTGTGTTTCTGCTATTAAAAAGAATTAGAATGTTCGAGGTAGGGTTACAAATAAACCATGTTGTTTCTGTCACAATTTTATGTCATCTTGATAATAGACTCGATAGAGCTCATTTGATTAAGAAATAAGCCAAGCCAAAAACCCATTTAGTGCTCAACTTCTAGACTCCCTTTGTCAAGCATTGAATTCTTGTTGTCTTTTTCTCTTTACAAATGATTGTAGGCTATTAATTCTTAACAAGACAACGATCAATTAGAAATTGTTGTTGCATGAATACCGTGGAATGCATCATAACATTTTTTTTTTCCTTTGTTTCCATTTAATTTATTAAATTTATGAGTCATAGGTTTTTTTCTCTTAGATAACTTTGATAATATTTGTATCAAAAAATTCAACTATTAGATATTATCATTAGACAAAAATAGAGCTGCACTAACATTACCCTTGTAGTATATGTGTCTCCTTGATAATTCAACGTGTAATCATAAAATATGCTAGTAAAGGTTACATTATATAGTACCTTAAAATTTTCAAATACATACATATGAAAAACTCTCTATTTCTAAATGTATGGTTAAATTGGATATGATATTGATGAAATCAAATCTCGCCGCATCTTTGTATATCTAGGTTCAACAAAAGTATTGCCAAAATTTTGCATCCCATCTTCAATCCCAAGCAATGGCGACATGCTTATATTGTGATAATAGTTGCAATATCTATCATATAAATTTGTACCATTCATGCTATATGATATTAGCAAGATATTGGCACGATGTCAAGCCTATCAAATATGTATAAATTGAGTGGAATCATCCTATATGATTCGAAATATATTGGTATTATGCTTACAAGTTAGAAAATAAATGGTACGATATCTCGGTATAAAATGCACGTCTAAACCAGATCAATAGAGATCAAGAAATGATAATCTATAATAATCCATGAATAATTTATAAAAAAAATTTATATTGATCGTACTGATATTCTTGTAATATATGATTTCATTACAATTTTATAATAAACCATCGATCGAAAATGAAGTAGACAATTTGATAGAGAGATGCGGCGTTGCATTTTCACCATCTCCGACAGCAACAAGTTAAATACAGCGGTGGCAAACACTCTCCACCCAAGTGAAATCCTCTCTGACGGCAATCATAATCGCAGTCCGACCAAGGTCCACAATCGTAGATACATTTAAGGCGTTTACCATTTGCTGTGATAACAAAAATAAATTTTGAATTAGCTAACACATTTAAGCCTTAATACGCACATATTTAGAGGATAAAAACATAATTAAATTGTGCTGCATGAATGTTAAAAAAAAAAAAGAACGATGTGTTCAAAGGCCTTCATTGCCACATGTTCTTCCTACTTTCTATAGTGGAATAGAAGAAGATATCTACCATAAGTGATGAGCATAGCAAGAACTGTGATAGCAACCAAAATTTTGATGGCAATGGAGGAAAAGTTGGAAGCCATGTCTAACTTCTTGATCTTGCCTGAGAAAAGCATTCATCAAGGGTTCAAATTTATATTTGGCCAAGATGGGTACTCTTTTGTCGAGCAATAACTACAAAACAATAACAGTCGTCGCGAGGGGGTTTTGTTTCCTTTAATTGCCATTAGTCTTTTGATAGAATGAGAACAGCTTCTTCTCATTTCTTCATGGCATTTTAATTACATATTATTCTCTTTAAAGAAAACAAACCTTGCTTCAAAATCCTCTTGGTTGGTTGGTACTCAAGCGTTGCTGCTTAGGCGGCCTTGCCCTACTTAATTAACTTTTGCTTAAATGGAAAAAAAAAAAAAAGGTTTAATTTCCTTTATTTTGATTGTAGAATAGCGTAAAATGCTGACGGTTATTATATAAGTCTTACAACATATCTATGAAGATGATGAATTAAATTTTTTTTTAGAGGCATTTTTCAAAAATCGTTTATAAGGAGCATCCAAGGTTTTTTTTTTTTTTTTTCTTCCCCTTCCCCATGTCAAATAACTTGAGGAAGGCCAAGCCCTGTAAATTTACATCAGCTCAACTTGTTGTTTAATACATGATAAGCCCACACAAGGGACCTTAAGCTCTTCAATGGTTTAGATCCACCAATTGGTTCAAAACTTACAAATCATCAACCATAAAATGATTGTTAGGTAAAAAGTCTGGGGATTTAAGATGGCGAGAAGGTGGGGAGGTGCTAGGACCTAGATTTCCATCTTCATTCATGCCAAAAAAATAATCTTATTTTCTATTTCTGTAAATGATTTTTATTTTTTATTTTTTTTGTTCCCTATACCCATCCTGTAGGAACGATAAACCTTTGCCCGACCTCTAATATATATATATTTTAATAAAAAATAAAATTAAAGTATAGCAGAATTTTTTTCTCTCATTAAGATATTGATGAATTTAACATTTATCTTTTAAATTTATATTTATCATCAAAATAATTAAAATTTTAAATTAAAGTAAGAACTAAGCATAAAGTTATATTTATATTATTAATTCAATTCCATCTCAATCCCGTATAGATTCCAAACATACCCTTAGTTGTTGATTTCTCTTTTCTTAATGCCATCTTAGCTATTAATTGGGATTCTTTGAGAGAACATCAATTTAAGTGGTCCAGTATCCATCGCTATGCTTAGTCTTTGAGAATTGTAGGATTCACAGGATATTTTAATCAATACCATTTTCATATAAAATTATTCATCAAAAAGCCAAATAGAGGAAAATGCAAGAATGATGCAACATGAGAATTTAATGATATCTAAGAAATATTTCTATTCACTTAGCTCGGTTTAAATTTTATTGGCGTCTTAGAATTTTTTAATGTTCTCCTATTGAAATAACTTATTCATTAGCCATTGTTAGGTAACAACTTTGGTATTATTACTACAAAGATCATTCTTGAGAAGCTATCCTTAAAAGGCATTGTTAAGGCTTGTCCACGGTATATTAGTTTTGAAGACCGATTCCAAGGGCTAAATTCTCTCATGTATTGTGAGCTGAAGGAAACTCACCCTTCGATTTGTAGATCTTTCATCCTTAGATTGTCTGCAAGGAGAATAATAATGTTGCTAGAGCATTAGCTTCTCTCCATCTATTTTAGGATATGAGACCTCAAATTGTTGTAGATTAGAACACATATCTTCTAAGATGATATGAGAAATTGCCATTAGTGGTAAGTGTATAAATTGTAAGCCTATCTTTAATGAAAGCTATGCAATCTTAAACACCTCCTACCTTATTATCTATCATGTCCAAGTCAATTAGCAGCATTATAGTCTTAAAACTTAAGCAATCAACTCAACAGGTCTTGGAGCCAACGTCGTAGAAGAATTGGCTTCTATAAAATATACTACTTTGTGTGATCCGAAATATGCAAAACTATAAAACTTCTAAATTTTTTCTATTTCTCTCAAGATTATTTTTTATTATTTTACTGATTAATTTAATAAATTTTTCAATATTATTTTTGCATGCACGTTTTAAAGCTTTATAAATATTAAAAATCCCTAGATTATTTAAATGTAACTTTAAATATTATATATAAGTATTATATATAGAGGATAATATTTAAAATAAAATAATCTAAATCTGTCTATGATTATAAATTAAAGTTTGCATCTTTAATTTAATTCATTACATTCTGAACGATCTTATTCGGATTATTGATAATGAGATTATTAGAATGAAGGTACTTTATATAATTTGATTATATAAGACACGATTAATTATGAATCTTTAATAAATTCTGTTGTTAAAATAGAGCATTCAAAATTAATCAATGATGGTCATAAATGAATCGATCTTAATTTTGAGTAATTAATAGACTCTTATTTATTCTATTATATTTTTTGACATGCCGGGTGATATGACTGATCACTCACCCAGGCGGTAGGATAATAGTCTGCACGGTTCTCGAAGCCGAGTAACAATTTGGCAGCCAGTCCTGGCATCGATCTCGGCTTCGGCCCCGGTATTCACTTCGGCCTCGGCTTCGGTCTCGGGTTTCACCTCGGCCTCGGTTTTGCCTTGGACCTTGCCTTGGCCTCAATCCCGAACTTCGTTTCAGCTTCAACGTCGACCTTGAGCTACACCTCGGCCTCGGCTTCGAGCCCCACCTCAGCCTCGATCTCGAGCTACGCCTCGGCCTTAACCTCGAGCCCCGCCTCGGTCTCGGCCTCGAGCCCTGCCTCGGCCTCGGCTTGTCTTTGACCTCGGCCTCGAGTCTCGCCTCGCATGCTCTCGGCCCATAGTCAGTCGTGGAACCGACTTTGATATTGGGCCCAGTGATATAAAACACCAAAGACTGCCGCGTAGCCCGCTCACCAGCATTTGCCAAGATCACGGCGGTTACCGATATACTATGTGCAGTTACCGATATTTACGGTGCGCGCTTAGCAACTGTGCGCCCACCTACCGCTTATGGAGCCGATCTCAACGAAAGATGGGATTGACGGTTATCTGTGAAGGGTAAGAGGGACTCCCAAATAGGTATATAAAGACCCTGACTCACAACGAGGGGGGGACTCAACCTCTACTATCTCATTTTAATCCTTGTTCTCCAAATCGCTAACTTGAGCATCGAAGGGTCCTGCCGGAACCACCGGTCTGGGACTTTTCTTGCAAGTTTTCGGTTACAGGAGGTGGTCATATCATTCTTCTGAAGACTCAAAGCTCCTCTCTTGCTGACACTCCTCGAAAGTGATTTGGCAGCAGCAGATTGGCGCGCCAGAAAGGGGCGGGCAATAGCACAGATGTTCATTTCAACGCATCTGCGACCCACAACCACTGCAAGGAAGAAGATGGCGGTTATATGTGCGCAGGAGGCCTCCACCAGTCAGGCTGGGGGATGCCTCCCGCAGGCTGAGCAGCCGGAGGCCAACCTCCCTGTTCTGTCCCCCGTATAGCCACAGTCTATCCAGGTTGATCGGCTCGATGCTCTGACCCAGTAAGTTCAAGACCTGATGGCAGTGGTCCGAGGGCTACAAGAATAGTGCTCCGCCACCACGACATTGCCGCCTCGCTCTCCGCCCCATGCTGAGGGCTATGGGGCTAGCCAGTCTCATCGTGGTAGGACCCCTCCGAAGGACCTCCACCATGCATCCCCGAAGTCTCATCACCAAAAAACCTCCAAGGCAATGGTCTTCTTCCCATCACTCTGACCGCTTTCCCAAGCGACGTAGTGGGAAGGAACCTAAGCAGGTGCATTCCCTACACCGGCAACCTTCCCCCTACTCATCTTCTGAATCTTCAAAGGAAGATTCCAATAGAAAGACACTTGCCGGGCCGAGCAACGATTGGACGAGTACCATCAGCGGCTGGAGGAGCTCAGCCGTAGAATTACCAACCCTCATGGGGCGGATTACGACCACCGCCCCCCTGTCTTTCCATATTATGGAGGAGCTGATCCCACCCTGGTTCCATCTACCCCAGTTGGACCATATGACGGCACTGCAGACCCCTGGATCACCTAGAAAGCTACAAGGTCTCATTCAAGTCCAGAGGGTAGCAGATTCTCTTCTTTGCGTTGCCTTCCCAGCTACACTTCGGAAGGCCGCACGTGCATGGTATTCTCATTTGCCACCACGTAGTATCAATTCCTTCATGCAACTCGAGCGATCTTTCTTGGCCCACTTTGATGCGTGCCAAAATATTCCTCGAGTCGCTGATAGACTCTTTGCCGTCCAACAGTGGAGCGACGAAACCTTGAAGGACTTCATGGCCCGGTTCAAGGAGGCGACACTCGAGGTCTATAATCTTGAGGACTCCGTGGCCACTCTGGCACTGAAGCGGGGACTCCATCCCTTCAGGTTCGCATATTCCTTAGATAAAAAGCCTCTCAGCTCCTACGCCGAATTGCTAAGCCGGGCAGAAGTATATCCGCTAACAAAGCAGACTTCTCCAGGAGGGATATCGATAAGGGGCCCGATAAGAAACCAACACCTCCAGAGCTTGCTGGGACGCGATCAAGAAATCTGAGCCATCTCGTCGTCCAGATAACCGACCCCAGACTCTAGTTCCTAAAGAGCACTTCACCCCACTTCTCGCCCCGATATCCCACATCCTACTATAGATTAAGGATGAGCCCTACCTTTGGCGTCCACCCACCATGAGGCCCGGGGTTCCCCGCAGCAAAGAACTATACTGCCGATACCACAGAGACTATGGCCATGACACAGAAGACTGCCACCTGCTGAAGAAGGCTATCAAAGAACTCGTTCAGCAAGGCCATCTAGGCAAGTTCATCCGGAGAGGAACCCTACTGCCCCAGGCCCATTGGCATCTCTTGCACCTCAGATCGGCATGGACAATGCCCCAACGGAGAAGACGGTGGCCATGATCTCCTAGGGGGCATGTAACAATTCTAAAAGACAGTGTGAGGAGGGGGTAGATTCTAATTCATTTCTCTAAAAGGGATCTAGAAGGGATAGTTAACAAACATGATGATAGCGTCATCATGTCTATGACAATCGCGAAGCACCATGTAAAACGAATTTTAGTTGACAGTGGGAGCTCTATTGATGTTTTAAGTTACAATGCCTTTGTTCGGATGAATTTCTCATAGTTTCCTTCGACCCGTCACCATGCCCTTGATGGGTTTTACTGGAGATTCTGTAAGGGTCGAGGAGAGATCACTCTCCCTGTCACAACCGGGACTTTACCATGTCAGAGCACGGTTCTCATGAACTTTCTAGTAGTCTGGATCCCACTGGCCTACAACGCCATCCTTGGGAGACCCAGTTTGAACCTTCTGAATGCTGTTATCTCCACCAAAAGACTACTCGTAAAGTTCCCTACCGTCGAGGGAGTTGGGGAGATGAGGGGGGAGCAGAGCCACTACCGCTCTGCTACCACTTGGCCCCCAGTCCACAGGGGGCGATGTCGGCAACAGCACCCGAGCCACTCGACCCCCGAGACTTGAAGAGGAGAGGGGAGCCAGCTGAGCACCTGCTAACTTTTCCATTGGGGGAGGACCCGACAAGGACCATCTAGGTTGGAGCTCTACTTCCAGAGGAGGCACGTGATCAGCTTCTTACTTTCCTTCGAGCCAACTCCGACATCTTTGCATGGTCATCATCCGATATACCGGGTATCCCGAGGAGGTAATTACTCATCAACTCAGCATCAAATCGAGATGTCGGCCTATCCGGCAGAAGAAGAGAAGCTTCGTCCCAGACCGACAGAAGGCCATTGACAGGAGATCCGCAAGCTGGAGGCTGTAGGCCACATTCGAGAGGTCCATTACCCGATTGGTTGGCCAACATCATGATGGTCCGCAAGGCTAACGAAAATTGGAGGATGTGCGTGGATTTCACTGACCTCAACAAAGCATGCCCCAAGGACAGCTTTCCATTGCCTCGGATTAACTAGCTGGTGGACGCTACATCTGGTCACAAGACCTTTAGCTTCATGGATGCCTTCTAGGGATACAACTAGATCAAGATGGACCCGGCAACGAGGAAGCTACCTCGTTTGTGACCGAGAAGGGGATATACTGCTATAAGGTGATTCGTTCGAATTAAAGAATGTAGGGGCCACTTACCAAAGGTTGATGAATAAGGTCTTTGAAGATCAGATCGAACAACATGAAGGTGTATGTGGACGACATGATAACCAAAAGTATCCATACCACTGACCATGTTGTCGACCTGGCGGAGACCTTCAACAACCTCCGCTGATACTAGATGAGGCTGAACCCCGCAAGTGCGCCTTTGGGGTGACAGCGGGCAAATTCCTAGGCTTCATGGTGACGCAGCATGGGATCGAGATAAACCCGATAAGATCTGAGCCATCTTGGACATGAGGTCTTCGGCTAACAAGAAGGAGGTGCAGTGCTTGACTGAAGGGTGGTGGCCTTGAGCCGTTTTTTGTCCAAGTCCATGGAGAAATGTTTGCCTTTCTTTAAGGCGCTGCGCAAAGTCAACGGCTTCGAGTGGACGAGGGAGTGCCAGAAGACCTTCGAGGGGTTAAAAGAGCTCTTATCCACCTTGCCATTGTTATCCAAGCCAAGGGGCGGGGAGGAGCTCCTCTTGTACCTTGCAGCCTCCCCCGAGGCTATCAGCTTTGTACTTGTTCGTATGGACGCTGACAGATTACAAAAGCCAGTGTACTACACCAGTAAGGTGCTTCATGATGCGAAGACTAGATATTCCAGAGTCGAGAAGATTATCTTTGCATTGATCGTCTTTGCCCAGTGCTTCAAGCCCTATTTCAAACTCACCCGATCGTGGTGGTCACAGATCAACCACTCAAGGCAATCCTTTCTTGTCCTGATACCTCTGGCCGACTGCGAAGTGGGCACTCAAGCTGGGGGAATTCGACCTATCGTTTCGACCCAGGTCGGCTATGAAGTCTCAGGTCTTAGCAGATTTCCTGGTCGAGTTCACCTGGATAGAAGAGAAGCCGAAGGAGCCCATGCAAACCCTTCGGATGCTGCAATTGAGGGAAGAGGGGAGGACTGGATCCTTCACATGGATGGAGCATCAAATTCTTAAGGAAGCGGGGAAAGCCTCATCCTAGCAAGTCCGGACGGAGTTATGACCGAGTACGCCCTCTGTTTCTCTTTCCAGCCACCAACAACCAGGCTGAGTATGAAGCCTTACTGTCAGGGATGAGACTGGCATGGGAGCTTGGGGCGAAATGCCTTAGAGACTTCACCGACTCCCAGCTCATCTCCGATCAAATCAAAGGGGAGTATGAGGCTCGAGATCTACTATGTCCGTTACTTAAGTATGGTGCAGTCACAAGCCTCTCCCTTGGCTACTTCAATGTCAGTTACATCCCCTGAGGGAGAACGCTAGAGCTGATGCTTTGTTTTGGCTAGCCACCTCGGTTGACGGGATCTTGGGAAGAACCTATGTGGAGCATCTGGAAGCCCCAAGCATCGATGCGGTAGAAGAATCCTTGCCAGTCCACCAAGATCCTTCCTGGATGGATGTTTATATCCGATACTTCACCACTGGCACCCTCCCAGCCGACCCCGCTGAAGCCAAACTGTTCAAGTGGCGAGTACACAAGTTCTTGATGCTCGACGGATAGCTGTACCGAAGATCCTTCTCTCATCCTCTCCTCAAATGCGTTGGTCCCGCAGACGCCAACTACATCCTTTGAGAGATCCATGAAGGTATCTACGAAAACCACTTGGGGGATAGAGCGTTGTCACATAAAGCCCTACGCCAAGGCTACTACTGGCCTACCATGCGGGAAGACGCAGCCGAGCTGATCTAGAAGTGTGACAGCTGCCAGCGATATGCTAACATTCAACGGCTGCCAACCTCTCAGCTGAGCCCCTTGTCGGCTCCATGGCCCTTCGCCCAATGGGGGATGGATATTTTGGGATCGTTCCCTTTAGCCTCGGTCAACAGAAGTTTATGCTTGTTGTCATCGACCATTTCACTAAGTGGGTAGAGGCCGAAGCACTTGCCAAAATCACCGAAGCCAAGGTGAAGAACTTCTTCTGGAAGTCTCTTATTTATCAGTTTGGGCTACCCCATACACTTGTTACCAACAATGATCGCCAGTTCGACAACGCTTCTTTCAAAGAGTTTGTGCGAACTGGGCATATGTTAGAGGTTTACTTCTGTCGGTCATCTGCAAACAAACGGAGCAGCAGAAGTGACAAATCAGATTATCCTTCAAGGGCTTAGGACACATCTGGATAATTTCAAAGGAAGATGGGTGGAGGAGCTCCCGAACATGCTGTGGGCATATCACACGATGTCCCAAACCCCCACAGAAGAAAACTCCTTTCAGCCTTGTGTTTGGGTCGGAGGCAGTCATTCCGGTGGAGATTGGCATCCCTAGTCCCCGGACACAATCGTACGATGAGGAGAACAATTCCAGCCAGTTGAGAGCCAGCCTTGACCTCGTTGAGGAACTCCATGATCGAGCACGACTCAGAATGACTTCCTACCGATAGAGGATTGCAAAGTACTATAATGCTTGAGTTCGTCCCATAACATTCCTCCCCAGAGACTTAGTCCTCAGATGAGCCGAAGTCTCCAAACCTACAGAGGAGGGAAAGCTGTCGCCCAACTGGAAAGGACCTTATCGAGTCATCGATGCGCTACATCATGGAGCATACCGGATCAAAGGGCTGGAAGGAAAGCCTCTCCCTCGCACCTGGAACGCGGACAACCTCCGTCGGTATTATCAGTAGTGTATTGATATCTTAAGCTTGAGCATGTTTATTAAAATAGTATTAATTTTCTTACTAATGAAAGTGTCTTCAAGCAATCTTGTTTCTTTAACTCAAGCCCGACTCTGCATCGGCACTCCACCCTACTCAGCATTGGCACTCAAGCCCGACTCCATGTCGGCACTCAAGCCCGACTTTGCATCAGCACTCAAGCCCGACTCAGCGTCAGCACTCAAGCCCGGCTCCGCATCGGCACTCAAGCTCGACTCAGCATCGGCACTCAAGCCCGACTCCGCATCGGCACTCAAGCCCGACTCTGCATCGGCACTCAAGCTCGACTCCACGTCAGCACTCAAACCCGACTTAGCATTGGCACTTCAACTCGGCTTCGTGTCGGTATCCCAGCATGAGGTGGGACTAACGCTTGCTCATGCAATTTGCCTCGGTCTCAACTTCAGCCTTAAGGCTCCGTTTCAACATTCACATCTTGACTTTGACCTCGACACCGATGTTGAGTATCGCTCAACCATGGCCATGTCCTAGCTACAGCCTAGTTTTCTATCTTGGCTTATGCCTCATCTAACCCTAGCTATAGCATCGGTTCCTAAATGGGATCTACGATCTTGGCCCCGGCCCCGGTTCTAGAATGAGAAAATTACCAACAGTTTCAAAGATTTCAAAAGTTTCATTAATTGTAAATGTCTTACAAAATTGCCAACTCTTGTCGGGCCTCATTACAAGAAAAAAAAGTGCTCAGGGTTCGGTCAGCGCTGGATCACCATTGGGGGAAGGTTCCTCTTCGTCCGGTTCTAGATCGTAGATCCCCTCAAGATCGTAGATTCTTCTGACTTTGGCTTTGCAGTCCTGGAAGCCCCCATTATATGCGAAGGCGGTGGTCTCGGCCAGGTCCTCGTCATAAATGTCAGACTTCCTGAAGTTCTCTACGGCCTTGGCAGCCTTCTTCTTGGCCACAACAACTTTTTCTTCGGCCACTGTGACGGTTGCCTTTAGGTTGATTATTTCGGCATCAGATCGGCGGGTGATCTCTTCAGCATTTTTGCCCGCTCCTTGGCCACTTTTATTTCAATGATGGTGGAGTGTAGCTGATTCTTTAGCATGAACATCTCCGACTTCGCCATCTTCTACTTCTCCTTCGCTACCTTCTATTTCTCCTCTGCCACCTGAGCATTATCGAGCTCATTGGCTGCTTGGCATTGAGCCACCTCAAGCGCCTCTTCTGCCAGCCCGAGCTAAATTCTTGAATTGGGCAGCCTTGGTTTTGGCCTTGACCCTTTGTGCCCAGGCTAGTTCAGCTTGGATCACCTCCAGAGCCGCCTCGGCCTTTTCTGCTCCGGCCTGGGCTTGGTTGGCATCTTCTTGCGACTGGTCGAGGGTGGCCTCGGCCTGAGATAGGATGCCTTTAACGGTAGCCAAAGAATTCATCGCCTATACAAGCAAATTATTCGGGTTAAGTGAAGAAAAATTCTTAAAAGATTGACAGTGAGGAAGAACACTTACCCATAGGTGAGTCACGGATGTCTCGCGGAAAAAGACAGAGGTCCCTTGGTTCTGGAGGATCCTCTGAAGCTCAGGTACACAAACCTGAGCCATCGTCCGCTTGGCCCAACAGCTGTGATGCAAAAGAACTGATTGGAAGGAAGGCGCGTCGGCCTCGTCTTCCTCCGCAGCACTGGCGGATGCTGGAGCTGCTGGCGCTGGGTCAGAGGCTGGCGGTGCCTCTTCTGTTGGTGCTTCAGCCCTGGAGGCTCCTCGGTAGTCACCTCTTTGGTGGGTAGGGCGGCCTTTGGAGTCGGCCCTGTGGTCGGGGCAGTTGGCTCTACCCTGGGAATGGCAGGTGGTGGTGGTGGGACTCCAGTCCTCTGCTCCGGAGGAGTATGGTAAGGTCGATGGGGGACTAGGGCGGTGCTGGTGAAGGTGATCGAGGCTGTCTCCTTTCCTCGGCCTCTTCGTTTCTTCCTGAGGCCCCTCTGGCCTTGGCTCTCTTACTGACTTTAATTTTTGCCCTCTTCTCGGTGGAGGCTCCATCCGCTCGGGCCCTTCTTTCCTTGGCGGCGGTCTTTCTCAATGCTTGGAGTGATGGTGCCATACCTGCACAAGTCAAAGGACTTATAAAAAAAGGGGGGGAAGAAAAAGAGGAGAGCAGATGATGAAGGGGGGAAGAGTTGTGGCTGCTCACCGTTACTAGGAATAAGGCCAGCTAGCCGAAGGTTCTTCTCAGCCAGCAGCTGGTTGCATCGGGGGACTCGGCAGTTATCAATTGCCCGAACGCCTCTTAGTCCCTTAAGAGTACTGTTGAGACCTTGTTGGGCTCAGTGTTTGGAATCCCCCACTCTGTCCTTACCTCCTCAACTTGGTCGAAGAAAAACCTATCTTTCTATCCCTTGATGGATGTGGGAAGATACAGCTTAAGGGTTATGGTTGGTCTGGGAGCAAAGGACCACCACCCCGATTGTTTCCTAAGGGTATAGAAACTACGGAAGAGAGAAATCCTAGCCTCTATCCCGTGGATATGACAAAGTACTAGGAAACCGATAATGGTCCGAATGGAATTCGGAACCAATTGTACCGGAGCTAAGGAATATTTGTCTAAGAGGTTTAAGTATGAAAGGGTGGACAGGAAGACGAAGGCCAGCTTTGAAATAAGTTTCGTACAAGGCCACCTACCGGGAGAAGAGGAGGTTACCCTATCTTCGAAAAGAGGTCAGTATAGGCGGAGATTGGTGGGAAGACCATACTTAGCCCTAAGGTTTATGATCTCTTGGGCGGTCATACTCGGGCAGTCCCCCAAGGGACTGCCCCACGGTGGACGATGAGCTGGTGACGGCCGGACAGCGTTGGATGGGGGCCCATCCGGCGGCTGAGCGATTCCCAACTGGAGACCGCCCGATGGCTCACTGCTACTCTAGTGGGACACTATCGATAGAGAAGGAAGACCAACTCGGTGGAGGGGAAGAAGAAGATCGTGAAGGATTGGGGGAATAACCCTCGGAATCGGAGATCGAACATGAAAGAGATGAAGAAGCCATGGAAATGGAAATGGAACTAACCTAAAGGATTTGGGAACTGAGAATCGGGGATGAAGAGCTCGGGTGGTAGAAGATTAACAGACTCGAGCAGAGTCGGGAGGAGAAAGGAAGCAAAGGCAATGAAAGCGGCTCAAGTCAGGGACGACCCCCTTTTATAGTCTCGTTGTGTCAAATTGTCCCATCTAGTTCGATTTGGCCACGTGCTCGCTCACCACTGGTGATCGTTACGGCAACCATTCGGAGTGCAGAATGCGAGGGACACTGCCAATGATGGGACGGCGGTGATCTCACCGCAATGATGGTGCCCGCCTTTTTGCAGTTCCGTACCTGAGGAGTATCCCCCTTGATCTCAATGGCCAGAATGGATGAGGCGATGGCATTGCAGCGCCTGATGCCATATCAAAGGATGGCCCTCGGAGACACGTGTCCTTTTCATAGCTGCTGGCGCACGAGGAGCAGCCACCAAGTGATATAGCGCCCCATTCACTGGTAATTGTACACCCACCCATCTCAGGGGTGAAAGGGCATCTGATGTGGCTAATCACTCACCTAGACAGTGGGATAACAGTCTGCACGGTTCTCGAAGCCGAGTAACAATTTGGCGGCCAGTCCTGGCATCGATCTCGGCTTCAGCCCCGGGATTCACTTTGGCCTCGGCTTTGGCCTTGGGTTTCACCCCGGCCTCATACCTCACCTCGGCCTTAGTCCCGAACTTCTTTTAGCTTCAACATCGGCCTTGAGCTACGCCTCAGCCTCGACCTCAAGCCCCGCCTTAGTCTCGGCCTCGAGCCCCGCCTCGACCTCGGCCTATCTTTGACCTCGGCCTCGAGTCTCGCCTTGCATGCTCTCGGCCCATAGTCAGTCGTGGAACCAACTTTGATATTGCACCTAGTGATTTAAAATACCAAAGACTGCCGCATAACCTGCTCACCTACTTTTGCCAAGATTACGGGCGGTTACTGATATACTATGTGCAGTTGCTGATATTTACGGTGCGCGTTTAGTAACTGTGCGCCCACCTACCACTTACAGAGCCGATCTTAATGGAAGATGGGATTCGACGGTTATCTACGAAGGGTAAGAAGGACTCCCGAACATGTATATAAAGATCCTAACCCACAACGAGGGGGGGGACTCAACCTCTACTATCTCATTTTAATCTTTGTTCTCCAAATCGCTAACTTGAGCATCGAAGGGTCCCCGCTAGAACCACCGGTCTGGGACTTTTCTTGTAGGTTTTCGGTTACAGGAGGTGATCGTATCATTCTTCTGAAGACTCAAAGCTCCTCTCTTGCTCGATGCTCCTCGAAAGTGATTTGGCAGCAACACCGGATAATGACACAGAAACATAATGTCAAATTCTTAGTATATGAAAAATATAATAACATAAGTAGCCAAAAATATTAATATAAGATGAAATCTATTCCTTCGTAAAGAAGTCAGATGGACGGTTCTCAAAAGTGTTGATTCGTGGCTTGAATAATAAGAGCACTCAATTTATGATTATATCATAAATATATTATTCATTATAGAATCAATGGTACTTATGGATAAAGATATAATTAAAGAGGTTAATAAAAAATACCTAGCTTTAATTATGAACTGTTTATGAAGGATTGATTTATATGTAGTGACTATATACAATTCAAATCCTTTTGAATATAATTAATTTTATAATTTTAAGAGTGTAGTTTCAAATTTTTAGTGAAGAAATTTGGAATTAATAATTTTGATATTTTAATTAAAGTGTTAATTAAATATTAAAATTATTGGAGCTTAAAATTATAATGTCCATAGGCTCAATTAAATTATATGAACTTTATGATATGTTGGGTTGAGTTATTAAATTAGAATTGAGAATTCTAAATTAATTTATATACATAAATTAATTAGATTAATTTTTATTTTAAATAATATAATTATTTAAAATAAATTAAAATTATTTTAAATTAAAAATTATATGGTGTGCTAGGAAACATATATAAGTATATTCCACAAGAGGGGTCCATGTGAAGTTATTTTTGTTGAAGAAATATACAAAATCATGCTAGAGCTTTTCTCTCTTCCGTATCATTCCACGATAAAGATATAAAAAAAACCAACAATGGGTTGTTGGATAAAGATATAAGATTGTGGAAAAGATTCCTTCATTTCACTTTGTCTCATGAGTTGAGAATATAAAGTGAATAAAAAACTTAGTTGTGTGATCTCAACCCAAATCAGAAATGCTTACTCATTCGTGTTCATCATAATTTGGAGAACATTTGAAAAGATCTATGGTGATCAAAAGAATTAGGTGATTCCTAGGTGTTGTTGGCAGAGTTCAAGACATTCGACGAAAGGTTAATTTCTTAAACTCCTTATTATTTTTATTATAAATTAATATGGGTATAGATCGCCAAATAAAATTTTTTAAGATATGCGATTTGATCCTTATCTCGCTTCCGCACATATCTCAAAATTGTTTTGAGATAGCCAGCAATTGGTATTAGAGCAGGCTATATCTTTATTAATTTAATAATTAATTATTAAATTATATGATAATCTTTATATGTGATTTGATCTTTATCTCGCTTCCGCACATATCTCAAAATCATTTTAAGATAACTAGTAATTGGTATCAGAGCATGCTATATCCCTATTAATTTAATAATTGATTATGTGATTGGGTAGGCACTCGTGCATTATGATGTATGCTTTTAATATTTTATGGTGATGAATCTATATGCGAATGGATTGGTCATATTTCTTTCTGGTTCCATGGAATAAATTATGCAATTTTTCCTATTGATTAGATCAATTGTATATAGGATTTATGATGTTATTTTATTTAAATTGATAAGAAGAATTCTTTATGTTTTTGAGAAAAGTTCTTAACAACAACAATAATATAATAAAATTATCAATATCTTAAAGAGTCATGTTCTGTTGATCCGAAAAGTTTGGATCACACACACACACACACACACACACACACACACAAAGATATATATATGTATGTATGTATGTATATATAAACACGAGGATGCATTAATACTACTCTTGTCCCATTAGATTTTTCCATCAATTACTGTTGCTAAACCATTTTTTTGGTGAAACCTGATGGCGTTTATGATGGTTGTGATGTCTTATAGGGTATTTAGCCATTACATTATAATATCATAATAAAAGTATAAAATGATTGATCTATAATGTCAAATTAGATTATTTTGAAATATTGGATTGGTATTTATCATTAGCAATTTGGATTGTAGTTTTAGATTCCATGAAACATGGCCAATTTTTTCGCTTCTTATTAAATGTTTTATTATGTTGATAACAATTACATAGCCATGCATATTATATGACATTTTAAATAGAAAAGTGCCTACCTATTATTGTATATCATGCATTTAAGTGTATTATTATTTTATTTTTACTAAAAAGATTTTAGTAAATTAATTTAATGCACTTTGCAATAAATTTAATTAGATTAAATTTATAAATTAATTTAGCAATTGGATTTGTAAAATTAATGTGCCAAATGTGAAGTTTTGAATTAAAGTGTTAAATTTTAAATTATCACATTTAACTTATTTTATAATTTTAAAATGTTTAAAATTATAAAATCTTAGTGACTTAAATTGTTTAAATTAACTAAGGATTTATGAAATAAAAATTATTTTATAAATAAAATATAATTTTATAAAATAATGAGTGGGAAGGGTAATATGACAATATAAGCCTTAATTTT
Organism: Calamus simplicifolius; assembly: GCA_900491605.1. NCBI lineage: Eukaryota > Viridiplantae > Streptophyta > Magnoliopsida > Arecales > Arecaceae > Calamus > Calamus simplicifolius. The sequence continues at coordinate 28,660 of UESW01002873.1, forward strand.
TATCGTTAGTACAATACCGTGAGTTATTAGTAGCATCTCGAGATGCTTTGATTTTGTTCTCTCTATGAAGAGTGTCTACTAATGGCAATAACAAAGTTGTCTTCCATGAGATAGAATTTTTAAAATATATTTTAGAATTGACCTACCCTACGGCAGTAATTTCTAAGTTAAGTCTTAAAAATTTGATATGATGGGTTGCACTCATGAAGAAATAATTAATTAATTAAATATTTTCTTAATTAAAATTTAAGAAAATTAATGAGTATTTAAAATATGAGATATTTTGGGAATACTTATTAATTGAGAAAGTCTCATTTTAATTAGCAACTATTTGACCTACCCTATGACAGCACTTAGTTGTGGAGATTAAATTTTTTTAGACCTTTAAAGTAAACATGTTTTTGTGTATTTTAACATATGCATTCATACATCATATTTACTTTGCCTTAAATTATGTGATGATATTATATAATTATTTATTAAAAATATTTCTTATTTTTCAACAAATATGTCAAACCCGGTTTTTTCACTTCTCGCTTCTCAAGTTTTAACTAGTAAAAATTTATTAACTAAAAAAGCAACATAAATATCCTCCTCATTAATGAAAACTACCACTATATCCTTAAAGAAGATTGTCTTCCAGTGCCTCCAACCAATGCCTCCAAAGTTGTTACTGAAGAGTACAATCATTAGGTTGCTGCAAATAACAAGGCCCACTGCTACTTGTTAGTAGTGATGAATGAGGTGCTTAGAACTAAGCACGAGGCCCTTGAAATTACAAAAGAGATTATGGAATCTCTGCAGCAGATGTTTGGATGCCCATCTGATCAGGCTCGCCATGAAGCTATATAAAAGCTGTTATGAATGGCAAAAAAGAATGGTTCTTATGTTCGTGAGCACGTCCTAAAAATGGTCAATCATTTCAATGAGGCTGAAATTAATGGAGCTAAAATTGATGAAAAAACTTAGGTTGGCATGATCCTGGAGACACTATCTCCCGCTTTTCTTCAATTCAGGACTAATTGCATTATGAATTATAAGAAGTGTAATATGACTAAACTTTTGAATGAGCTGCAAATTTATGAGACCCTTATAGATAATAAAGGTGGCAAGGCAAATATTGCTGAAGCCAATACAACTAAGGAGATGCCTTTTTTCAAAGAAAAGAAAAAGAAGAATGTGGAAAAGCAAAAGGACAACAACAAAAAGATTCAGAAGAAGAAGGGAAGGGCTGCTTAGCCTAAACCTAAAGAAAAGTGTTTCCATTGTCATCAAGACGACCATTGGAAAAGGAACTATAATGTTGACCCAATTATTGATTTTGATGATTAACAAAAGTCATGAGTATATTCACATTATTTCTGACAAATTTATGGCATGTTTCAGGTATTAAGAAAGTTTAACAATTTAAATATCACTCAAAATTGATTTTAAGATGAGTTTCAGATTATAATTTTCAAAAGTTCAGACCTTGGAGTCGACACCTATAATTCAGGAGTCGACACATGGGCGTATCAGAATAGTTCTCAAAATTCGGTATGGTCTAGAGTCGACACATGGATGTCTGGAGCTGACTCCAACATGAGAAACGGAAGTGTGCTTTTCTGCGTCAGTTTCTGGAGCCGACACATGGAATTCGGGAGCTGACACCTGAGATTCGGGAGGCGACACCTAGAATGAGTGGAGCCGACTCTAACCTGAGAATAGAGAGTGTATTTTGAGACATATTTAGAGTCGACACCTTTTATTTCAGGAGCCGACACCTGGATGCGGGGAGCCGACACATAACTTTTCGAGAGCCGACCCCTCAATGAAATCTTTTATTACTATTTTTGGATACATGAAGTGGAGCCGACACATAAAAAGTTGGAGCCGACTCTAACCTGACAAGAACGGATTTTTAAAGTGTCAGAACGGCCTCTAACGGTAACATTTTCTCACCTAATTTCTAACGACTATTTTTCTTGTGTATAGGAGGAATCCAAAGACAAAAATAACAGCTAGTTTTTCACCTAATCTTGGATTAAAGAAAATCTATAAAAAGGGAAGAACATACCGTTTTAAAAGAGATAGAACAAGAACGGAAAATCAAAAGAAATCAAGATATTCAAGAGAGCCATTTCAAAAAGAGAAATTTCTGTGAGCTCGCCCATCTTCCAATGAAAGATCCAAAAGAAATCCAAGGCGTACAAAGATCAAATTCGGAGGATTTCAAAGAAGGAAAAGAAGAAGCCAAAACCTACTTTTTCCCATCTTCTCAACTACAAATTTCTGGGTGAAATCTGAGCTGGAGCTAGATTTAACCTTTCAAAGAAGAGGAGGAAAAGAAGAAAAGAAGCCAAGCCTACATTCAAATCACTTCAAACAGGCTTTTCTATTCCGTGTCTATTTATATTGCATATTCGCTCATTTGAGGAGCTGCTTGTCATTGTAAACATTAATTTATTTTTGTTTACTAGTTCAATCAGGGAATTGAATTAGTGGAGGTGGTACACCTCAGGTCAAGCTAGATATAGCTTGAGGTTGGGTTTTGTGCTGGTAAGCCAAAAAAACTGGCTGGGTTCGTTGTGATCCCAGATAAAACAACAAGTTTGAGTTTTGAGCTTGTAAACAACTCGACTATAATCAAGAGGATTATAGTATGAGACCCAAGTGAAGCTTGGGAGTGGACGTAGGTGTTGGTTACACTGAACCACTATAAAATCTTTGTGTTTGTAGTGTTTTGATCTCTCTCTCTCTCTTCTTTAATTGCCTGTGCTTAGCTTCGATTAACTCCATTCGCTTGCATACTTTGATATCAATCGATTTAATTTCAAAAAGAGTTAAATTTTTTAGAACCCAATTCACCCCCCCTCTTGGGTTGCCATCTGGGCCAACAATTGGTATCAGAGCAAGCGCTCATTTGAATTTGGTCTAACGATTAGAGCAAAAGATCCAAATGGCAGCTCAAGCTAGTTCATCTTATTTAGAAGGTCAATCCACTAATCGACCTACTTTATTCAATGAACCAATTATGGTTATTGGAAAGCTAGGATGAAGATTTTTATTCAAGCACTTGACTATGACTTATGGTGAATCATAGTTAATGGTCCACACATACCCACAATTAGAGTAGACAACATGGTGATTCCTAAATCGGAAACAGAATAGGACGAACATGACAAGAAGTTGGCTTAGCTTAATGCTAAGCCGTGAATGTTTTGTATTGTTTATTAGATGCAAATGAATTTAATCGAATTTCTACATGTATTTTCGCAAAAGAAATTTGGGATAGATTAGAAGTTACCCATGAGGGTACTAATCAAGTAAAAGAATCAAAATTAATATTTTGGTGCATAATATGAACTATTTAGCATGGAACAAACTGAAACAATTACATGCATGTACACAAGATTACTGATATTGTAAATGGCTTGAAAGTCTTGGTAAGATTTATACTAATTCTGAACTTTACGTAAATTCTTAGGTCTCTTCCAAGATCATGGGAAGCAAAGGTGACTGCAATCCAAGAAGCCAAGGATTTAAATATCTTACCTTTGGAGGAGCTACTTGGATCCTTAATGACCCATGAGCTGACTATGAAACAAATCAAGAGGAAGAAGTCAAGAAGAAGAAAACTATTGCTCTTAAGGCTGCAGAAAGTGAGGAAAGCTGCAGTGATGATGATGATGATGAGGAGACTGCACTCCTTGCAAAGAAATTCAAAGGTTCATGCAAAGAAGGAGATCCTTCCACAAGAAAAAGTCTGGAACAAAAATGGAAGGAGAGAAAGAGAAAGAAAAGGACAAAGAAAAGGAAAAAGAGCCCTTAATATGTTATGAGTGCAAGAAACCGGGGCATTTCAGATATGATTGTCCTCAATTGAAGAAAGCCTACAAGAAGAAGAAGAAGGCTTATATTACAACATGGAGCGATAGCGAAGAATCTTCTTCCGAGGAGGAACACAAAGAAGTTGCAAACATTTGCTTCATGGCAAACAACGACAATGAGGTAAATACCGAAACCTCAATGATGATTTTACATTGATGAATTATATGAAGCTTTCAATGAATTAGTCGATGATTTTAAAATTCTGAAAAAGAAAAACAAGTTTTTGAAAAGTGAAATCTTAAAACTGTGTAAAAGAAAAATGAATTAACACTTAAGTTAAGGATTTAAAAGATGAAAAGGAGAGATTTCTAAAAGAAAAAGAATCAATCATGAATGAAAACCTTAACTTAAAGAAAGAAGTTGAAAAATACAAGAACATAGTTGATAAATTTACATATAGCTATGAAAAACTAAATTTACTTTTAAGTAATCAACGGGCTATTTGATAGAGCTGGATTAGGATATAAACTAAACATGAAACAAAAATTTGTAAACAATTTCTTTGTTAAGAAAACAAATGATGTTACATCTTACAATTGCAACAAGAAAGACCATAAATCTTATGAATGTAATGCAAGAAAAAGTAACAAGAAATTAAATGTTAAAGGAAAGAAAATGTGGGTTCTAAAAGGAACAATATTTTTTGCTACTAACCATGAAGGACCCAAGAGGGCTTGAGTACCTAAATATAAGACTTGATCATTTTGTAGGAGTGTCTTGCGGCCAAAAGATTAAAGCGAAAGTGGTATCTCGATAGTGGCTGCTTAAGACACATGACGGGTGACAAGGATCAATTCATCACCCTTGAAAGCAAAAGAGGAGGAGTTGTTACGTTTGGTGATAATGGCAAAGGCCAAATCATGGGGTTTGGTAAAATTCAAATAACTCTCTCTACATTTATTGAAAATGTCTTATATGTTAATGGTTTAAAGCATAATCTAATTAGTATTAGCCAATTGTATGATAAGGTTTCAAAGTATCATTGAAGCTTATATTTGCACTGTTCTAATCCAATTGATAATAGCATTGTATTTATTGGAAATAGAAATGGCAATGTATACTTGATTGATTTAGACACTTTGTCTACTAGTAATCATTGCTTAGTTGCTAATAATGCTAGTATGAATGAGATTGGATGGCTATGGCATCGTAGATTAGGTCATGCAAGCATACACCTAATTTCAAATTAATTAGAATGGATTTAGTAAAAGGCCTTCCACAACTAGATTTTGAAAATAACAAAGTTTGTGATGCATGTCAATTTGGAAAACAAACTAGAAACTCTTTCAAAACTAAAAACATTGTTTTCACTTCTAGGCCACTTGAACTACTTCACATGGATCTCTTTGGACCTACTAGAACCACTAGTCTAGGAGGAAAGAAATATGGTCTTGTGATTGTATGATTATTCTAGATACACTTGGGTATTATTTTAGCTCATAAAGATGAGACCTTTCCATATTTCTGAAATTTTCAAGAAGGTCACAAATGAGAAAAACAACACCATAGTGTCTCTTAGAAGTAATCATGGTACAGAATTTAAAAATTATTTATTTAAAAACTTTTATATTAAAAAATGACATCCATCATAATTTCTCCTCACCTAGGACACCATAACAAAATGGAGTTGTAAAAAAAAAGAATAGAACCTTAGAAGACATGGCCCGTACCATGCTATGTGAAAGCCAACTCCCAAAGTACTTCTGGGCGGAAGCTATAAACACGGCATGTTACATTCTTAATAGAGCTTAATTAGGCCAAATCTTAAGAAACTCCTTATGAACTATGGAACAATAGAAAACCAAACATTAGTTACTTTCACGCATTTGGTTGTAAATGTTTCATTCATAATAATGGTAAAGATAATCTTAAAAATTTGATGCAAATCAGATGAAGGCATATTCTTAGGATGTTCATCATCTAGTAAAGCCTATAGAGTGTTAACAAGAGAAACTTAATTGTAGAAGAATCTATTCATGTAGTTTTTGATGAATCTTTAGCATCGAGTTCGGGAAAGATTGATGATGAAGAAGATACAAATTTACTTGAGAGAGATATTGAAAAATTGAATATAGATGTATCTTCAGATCATGAACAAGAAGCTAAAGATGATGATTCTCCTAGTGTTGATGTTGTTGATGCTAATCATAATGATGTAGATCTTTCTAAAGATTGGAGATATGCCTATGGTCATCCAAAGGAATTAATTATAGGTGATCCATCTCAAGGAGTAAGAACTAGATCATCAATGAGAAACATCAATAATCATATGCATTTGTATCTCAAATTGAACCTAAAACTATTGAAGAGGCTGAAAAAGATAATAATTGGTTGTTAGCTATGCAAGAAGAATTAAATCAATTTACTAGGAATAATGTCTGGAACCTTGTAGATAGACCTAAAGATCATTCAGTTATAGGATCAAAATGGGTATTTAGAAATAAATTAGATGAAAATTAGATAGTAATTAGAAACAAAGCTAGATTAGTCGCAAAAGGATATAATCAAGAAGAAGGTATTGATTTTTATGAAACTTTTGCACCTGTAGCTAGATTAGAAGCAATTAGATTATTACTTGCATTTGCATATCATATGCATCAATCGTTTTCAAATGGAGTGTAAAAGTGCATTTTTAAATGGGTTTATAAATGAGGAAGTTTTTTTTGAACAACCACCTAGTTTTGAAGGTCATAAATTTTTGAATCATGTTTTTTAAATTGCACAAAGCACTTTATAGTTTAAAACAAGCACCTAGAGCTTGGTATGATAGGTTAAGCAAATTTCTAATTGAAAATAATTTTTCTAGAGGAAATGTTGATAAAACACTATTTTTGAAAAGAAAAGACAAGGATTTATTAGTAGTACAAATATATGTTGATGATATTATATTCGGTGCTACTAACAATCTCTTGTGTCAAGAATTTGCTAAGTTAATGCAGGGTGAATTCGATATGAGCATGATGGAAGAACTCAATTTCTTCCTGGGACTCCAAATCAAACGAAAGAGAGAGAATCTTNTTTGCTAAGTTAATGCAGGGTGAATTCGAAATGAGCATGATGGGAGAACTCAACTTCTTCCTAGGACTTCAAATCAAGCAAAGCAAAGAGGGGATTTTCATCAATCAAGCAAAATACACAAAAGAACTTCTCAAGAAGTTTGGAATGGAGTCAATCAAACCACTTGGAACACCTATGAGTCCTTCATGCAAATTGGACAAAGATGAAGATGGTAAGAAAGTAGATCAAAAATATTATAGAGGTATGATCGGATCTCTTCTTTACTTAACAGCTAGTAGACCAGATATCATGTTTGCTGTTTGTTTATGTGCTAGATTTCAATCTGAACCTAAAGAATCTCACTTAATTGCTGTGAAAAGAATCTTAAGATATTTAAGTGGAACTAAAAATGTAGGTTTATGGTACTCTAGAGACTCAACATTAAACTTGATTGCATATTCTGATTCTGACTATGCTGGATGCAAACTAGATAGAAAAAGCACAAGTGGTGCATGTCAATTTTTAGGAAGTAACTTAATCTCTTGGTTTAGCAAAAAGCAAAATTCGGTTGCATTATCAACTGCTGAAGCAGAATATGTTGCAGCTGGAAGTTGCTGTGCTCAAATCCTTTGGATTAAGAGACAACTTGAAGATTATGGCATAACACTTGATAAAACTCCTATTAGATGTGATAATACGAGTGCAATAAATTTAACAAAAAATCCAATTCAACATTCAAGAACAAAACACATTGAAATTAGATATCACTTTATAAGAGAACATGTAGCTAATAATGAAATTTGTCTTGATTATGTTAATACTGAAGAACAATTAGCTGATATATTTACAAAACCTTTAAGTGAAGAGAGATTTTGTTATCTTAGAGGTGAATTAGGGATTTGTGACCCTTTGGAATGATTTTGAAACTCTAAGGAATGACTATCTAGATTTCTATTAATTTCTTGATATTCCTTTCATAATTTTAAGGACAAATTATCTAGTCATCTGAGCAATTTGATTCTTCATATTCCAAAGATTTTTTCAAAATTTTATTGAACCTATTTTGACAAGTTTCAGATGTTTGAATCTCAGTTGTTTTTCTCTGAACTGTCAGTGGAGTCGACACCTCTCTGTGTCGCTCTCGGTCCCTGACCTTGGAGCCGACACCCGTATAAGTGGAGCCGACTCCAGTTCGAGCGCTGACTGTGTTAGCGATTTGGAGTCGACACCCGACTTTGCGGGAGTCGACACCTGGGGGTCCCAAATCGACTTTATTAGGGCAGAGTCGACACCTTCGTCATTTCATTCATTTTCAATCCTTAACCAAACTCTTCCCAAACTCTCTCAAAACCTCCCCAACTCAAATTCCACTCTATTCGAACTTTCCTAAGGATCTAAATGGCACCTAAGCGGAGAGGATCTGTACTTGGAGCGCCCGTGACGACTGGGAAGCATTCGGCGAGGCGACCCGTCCGCGAGCCGTCTCCGAGCGAGGATTCTAACCCAATCGGACAATCCAGGCCCTTCTTCTCCTCAGGTAGACACCTTAGCCGGGAGAGTAATTACCATGGGTAGAAAGGTCGATTTCGAATTCTTTGAGTCCGAGGGTTTTTCAATTGGAAATCAACTCAAAGAGCTAGGTTGGGATAAAGTGTGCTCATTAGATGTTCCTACCTATCCGGCCCTAGTCAAGGAGTTCTACTTCAATTTGTCAAGAGGTGATGGTGGGATCGTAAGCTCTGTTAGAGGTAAAAGAGTCCACCTTACTTTTCAGAAATTAGGAAATCTTCTAAGCATTCCTATCATCGGATTAGCAGCAGATATTCACAGTGAGAGGTCAGATGCTCTGTCAAGGATGTTAGGGAGAGAAGTAACAGAATTTGAAGAGGTTAGGGCTAACCAATTGCCCTTGGAGTTGAGGTTACTTCATAATATTTGCAGCAGAATTTTATTCCCTAAGACCGGACGATTTGAGTATGTCTCGGAGCGAGACATAGTGGTGATGGATAGTGTGTTGACTGGTCAACCCATAAACCTTGCTGCAATGATGATTTTCTATATGGCCGAGGCTGGAGGAAAAAGGAGATCTTCCCTACCCTACGGTATGATTTTAACTATGGTTTTCAGGAGCCAAGGAGTTGTGATTTTGGATATGAGCCTTCCAAGAACCTTAGGCATACTGACTACTATAGTTTGGCTACAGTTCATCGGATGGGATTTGTGAAGGTTAATGGACAATGGGAGAGGAAAGGCAGTTTGGAGAGAGAGCCACTGAAATGAGGTCTTCAGCACCTTTTGAGGCTGGTCCGTCTGTGAGGGTTCCTTCTCCACAGCCTGGCAGTCCTGCTCCTGCTCCTGCTCCAGTTCGGTACCTCCATCTACTTCATCTGTCGGATTTTCAGACATTCAATTGGAGCAACTTAAAAGTCTACTTGCTGCTCAGAAGGAAGAAATGAAGACTGAGTTTGACAGTCATTTATGAATTTAAAAGAGACCCTTTACTCTTTGGATGATCGCATTAGTAAGATTGAATCCACTCTTGGCTCCTCTGCTGAATCCTTAAGACTGATCTAAGAACATATTTGAAGAACTTAAGGATATTTGTGGAGACTCTGAAACCTACTCCAGATGCAATGCTGAACTTCAAGATAAGATCATGACTGCATGTCATTTGTTGATTAAAAGAATTTGTAGAACTCAGAGTGAAGGGATGGGAAGAATTTTAGAACATTTACAAAGGATTATTAGAACTAATGTGATTATCATGTAATGAGTAGTTTTTTGATTTAATGAAGAATAGTTTTGATGTTTATCTTGAAATCTTAATGTAATGAAGTATAGTTTGATGTTTGACAAACAGTTTCACTTTGTAATACCTGACTTTTTGATGTAATGAAATTATCTTTTGATCTATCAATTTTATCATTTTACTCTTCTTAATCTTTTTGTTGATTACAAAAAAGGGGAGAAAGTTATGTCGTATATGCATTGATTAGTTATGCTTTGATTGGTATTTGATTGGTATTAAATTATTTTGGATATGCATTAATTTAAATAAGCTTAAGTGAAAATTGATATAACTGAATTCTAGGTATCAAACACTAAAATGTAAAGCAAAAGGAAGAACAATTGTTAAATTGAACTTCATAGGGGGAGCTACCTTATTCAGGGGGAGCTTACCTGTGAGGATCACATCTTTGAAAATTTTGATTTGAGAATCCTATGCATATACTCAATGTTTTTATAATCATCAAAAAGGGGGAGATTGTTGACCCAATTATTGATTTTGATGATTAATAAAGGAATTGAGTATATTCATTGTGTTACTAATAAATTTAACAAGTGTTTCAGGGCTTAAAAATATTTGTTTAATCAAAAGGCATCAAGAAACGTGTTTTGAATCAAGTGCCAAAGGTAAGTTTCAAAATTCAGAGCCTGGAGTCGACACCTAGAAAGTCTGGAGCCGACCCCATGGCCAATCAAATGTCTTTCTGATTTTTGATACGGTCCGAGCCGACACCCAGAGTTTCGAGCCGACACCCAGAGTTTCGGAGTCGACACTTACAGTGTCTGGAGCCGACTCCGACACGGGGACAGAACGCATGATTTTTGACTACCTTGGAGCCGACACTTACAGTCTTTTGGAGCCGACACCTGAACATGGCGAGCCGACACTTTACTTTTTCGGAGCCGACTCCTCAACGAGCTCAGAACTTTCTATTTTTGGATACACGACTTGGAGCCGACACCTGAAAAGTTGGAGCCGACTCCAACCTGTCAGGAACGGATTTTTAAATTGCCAGATCAGCTCAAACGGTAATATTTTCTTTACCTAACCCTAACGGCTATATTTCATGTATGGAAAAACTTTCCAGGTACATTCCAACGGCTAGTTTCACACCCAAAAATGGATTAAACGAATCTATAAAAGGGGAAAGAGCGTTCGTTTGAAAAAAAAAGAAGAAAAATGAAAAATATAGAGAAATCATATTGAAAAAATCTAAGAGGTCTTGAGCAAGAAATCAAGAGAAAAGAATCCACGTTCAAATTCTTCCACTCCAAAAAGCTCAAAGAGAAATCCAAGGCATTCAACTTGAAAAATCGGAGGATTTTCCAAAAGAAGAAAAAGCTCTATTTTTGATTTTCCAACTTCTCATCTGCAACATCTGTGAAGAATCGGAGCTGAGGCTTGATTCAACATCTCAAAAGAGAAGAGGAAAAGAAGAAAAGCTCAAATCCAATAATCTTCAAATCAGCTTTTCTAAACTTGTTTATTTACTTTGAATATTTGCTCATTTAAGGAGCTGTGTTATTGTAAACATTATTCTTTCTTGTTTTTGCTAGTTCAATCAGGGGGATTGAATTAGTGGAGGTAGTATACCTCAAGACAAGCTAGATTAGCTTGTGTTATGGTTTTGTGCTGGTGAGCCCGGAAAACCAGCTGGGTTCGTTGTGATCCTTGGGAAACAACAAGTTTTGAGTTGTGATCTTGTAAAACAACTCGGCTGTAATCTAGTTAATTATAGTGTGGACCCAAGTGGAACTTGGGAGTGGACGTAGGTGTTGGATACACCGAACCACTATAAAATTCTTGTGTTTGCCGTGCTTTAATTGTCACTCTCTCTATCTCTTCATTTGTGATTGAAATTTATTCTGCACTTAATTATTTAAAGCCAATAGTTTTAAAAGGTTACAATTTTTAAGAACCCAATTCACCCCCCCATCTGGTACAACAATTGTTGACCCAATTATCGATTTTGATGATTAATAAAAGACATGAGTATATTCATTTTGTTTCTAATAGATTTAACTAGTGTTTCAGGGATTAAAAATATTTGATCAATCAAAAAGAATAAAGAAACATGTTTTGAATCAATGTTTTAAAAGAAATTTTTAAAGATCAGAGCTTGGAGTCGACACCCAAATGGTCAGGAGCCGACCCCAAGGCATTTCAGAAAGTTTCTGGGATTTTGGCATGGTCTGGAGTCAATACTCAAGGTTTTGGAGCCGACTCCAACATGAGATACAGAGAAGTGCATTCTGTTTCAGTTTATGGAGCCGACACCTAAGATTTTGGGAGCCGACACTTGAGTTTCTGGAGCCGACTCTAACCTGAGAACAGAGAGCGTGTTTTATGGACTTTTCTGGAGCCAACACTTACAATTTCTGGAGCTGACTCCCGAAAGCGACGAGCTGACACTTACCTTTTTCGGAGCCGACTCCCCAACAACTTTTTCTTTACTACTTTTGAACACCCGACTTGGAGCGACACCTAAAAGTTGGAGCCGACTCCAACTTGTCAGGAACGGATTTTTTATCTGTCAGAACGTACTTCAACTGTAAGATTTTTTTCACCTAACCTCTAACGGCTATTTTCTTTGCGTGTAGAAGAATCCAAACATCCAATGGCTATATTTCCCATCTAAAACCTGATTAGGAGATCTATAAAAAGGGAAAAAAACCGTCCGTTTAAAAGAGATAGAAATAGAGAGAAAAATAGATTAAAAATCCGAGAAGTCTTGAGCAAGAAATCAAAGAGGAAAGAGTCAAAGCTCAAATCCATCAACTCCAAAAAGCTCAAAGAGAAATCCAAGGCATTCAAGTTTAAAATCGGAGGATTTTTCAAGTGAAGAAAAAGAAAGCAAAAGCCCTGATAACTTCTCAACTGCAATCTTTGTGAAGAATCTGAGCTGAGGCCTGATTCAACTTTTCAAAGGAGAAAAGGAAAAGAAGAAGAGCTCAAATCAAATTTGCTTCAAAAGGCTTTTCTTACCCTTGTTTATTTAATTGCATATTTGCTCACTTAAGGAGCTGTCTTGTATTGTAAACTCTATTTTTCATAGTTGTTGGCTAGTTCAATCAAGGGATTGAATTAGTGGAGGTGGTATACCTCGGTACAAGCTAAGGATAGCTTGTGGTTGGATTTTGTGCTGGTGAGCCCGGAAAACCAGCTGGATTCGTTGTAATCCCAAGGGAAAACAACAAGTTTTGAGTTGTGAGCTTGTAAAACAACTCGGCTGTAATCAAGTAGATTGTAGTGTGGACCCAAGTGATATGGTCCAGAAAGGGGAGGTCCCATTCCGATGCTCCAGAGATATTGTAGCTCGAACCTCCTCCGCGCCTAGCTGAAAAGCCTCGGCGCAGGTTGCATCTTGTTCGCCCCGAAGTATGGCGAGATGCCTCTCAGCCTCAGCAACCTGACCCTGAAGCGAGGTGACTCGCTCTTCAGCCTCAGTAACCTGCCCTTCGAGCTCCGAGCTCCTTCGATGACTCGATGCCAATTCTCCCTGTAGGCTTTCTAATTGACCTTGGCCCTCGAGCCTCGCCTTCTCCATCTGTCAGCATGGGATTAGTCAATGCAACAGTGAGCTAACGAAAAAGATTAAAAAGATGATGTCATACCTCCTCCTCTTGCCGAGCTAACCTCCTGGTTAATTCTTCGACCTCGCCGAAGGCCCTCAGCTTGTCGGCTTTAACCTGCTCTATCCTGTCTTTGAGGTCGTTAATCCTCGACTTCCTACTGCTGACTTCTTCCCTGGACTGGGAGAGCTCATTGTCAAGCTTGGTCATTCTCTCCTGGTGCCACTTGATCCTATCGTCCCTGGCAATAATGCAATGCTGCAACTGCCGGATCTTCTCCTCTGACTCGCCAAGCATTCTATTCAGGCGATTCTTCTCCTCAACAGCCTCTCTCGTCAGCCTGTCTCGACTTTGTCGAACTGCTTCTTAGCAGTTTTCATTTCTTCGGCACATTTGGATGTGATATGCGATAACTCCGAACATACTTCATCGTACCTCGCCCGAAGCCCATGTAACTCCTTAACTTCGAGCCTTAATCTGGATACATCATCAAGGGCGGCCTGATGCAACCATCTCGCCCTCGCCAAATTCTTGTTGGCGATGTCCAGAACTCGCTCAAATTTGTCAGATGCCTCTACTCGCAATCGAAGCTCAGTACTGACACTCTTGGCCTGATGCTGGCCCCTGTCGTCAAGCTCAAACGCCAGCACAGTGCCCTATTGATCAGAGCACACTGCAAAACAAAACCCAAATAAGAAAGTGCAACCTAGTTCGCCAGAAAACACCCGATACTCTGGAATAGCAACTCACCCAGGAGGTGTAAGACCTAGCTAACTCCATGAGGGTGGAATTGTTGATTTCGGGAAGAAGATGAACATCCTTCACCACAATTCGCTAACCAAACGCGGTGTCGATAAGGTCCAAGTCTGCGAACTCATTCATCGAGGGACCCGCATTCGGATACAATGCCGACTTCATCAGAGCAGAGAACGCCTCCTCAACAGCCGAGTTCAAACTACCAGGCTGCCCATTGAGGGACCAGTCCGAACATCTCAGACTGAGAAGCCTTCAATCTCATGGCCTCCTTCAGTAAAAGCCTGGCCTATGACTCCTCGGATACCTCGGCCAGCCCAGCCCTCAATGTTCCCGAGGCTTCAGTGGGAGAAGCTTTAGCTGGAAGGTCATCATCCTGTCCTTCTTCTTCACCCAAAGATCCTTCTTCAATCACCGGCGCCTGCCCCTCCCCCACGGGCTCCATCGAAGCCTCAACTTGTTCACCAGCTCTTCTAGCCTCCTCAGGAGAAGGCTCTCCAGTAGGAAACTCCTCCCGAGCCTCTGTCGCTGTTGGCCCAACGTCATCGCCCTCTAATCCCTCCGAGGGAGGCCCTTCAATGACAAGCTCACCCTGAATTTCCGACGGAGTCTCATCTGGGCTATCCACTATCTCCACCACCAGAGGACAAGGAATCTTGGCAACACTCTCTGAGTCCTCCTCCGATCTCCGCTCCTCCATCGTGGCTATTGCTTCTTGCCCCAATTGAGAGAACCCCTCTCTTACCGCCGGCTCTCCCACATCCTCTTCTCTACCCATTACCTCCGGCGAGCGCTCTTCAGACAGACGAATCTTCTTTTCAGACTTGCATCTTTCCCCTCTGCTGGCTTCTCTCGGACCCTTGCCCAGCTCTTTCTTGATGCAGCCCTCCAGCGCATATCTTTTGGCTGCAAGCGCAGTAAGCGAACAATCAGACCGAGGTGTACTCACTCGAATGAAATCAATGGAGGGAAGAAAGAAAGAGACCTACCTTGCGGGTCAAGGGGGCTATGCCCGGCAGCGAAAAGGGATTCCTCGATAGTAAGACATTGGCCGAGAACACTCGACCATCAAGAAGGACCCCTAGGTCCTCCTTCTCCTGTTCAAATAAGGCCGGATGCGCTTCCATATCCCTAACAGGGTTTCCCCATTCCCGCGGAAAGCCGGAACCGATGTTCCCTTCGGCGATAAAGAATCGAACCTTCCATTCCTTTATGGATGATGGTTTATCCATGATCATCCTGAATGACCTCCGAGGTCCGATATAGGACCACTCTGATCTCCTCCCAGACATCAGTTGGTAACAAACACGGAACAGGGGTAGGGTTGCTGTTACCTGAACTTTGTTGCACATCGAGATAAACCCAATAATACTCCGCCAGCTGTTGGGAGCCACCATTGTTGGGCAGATGTTGTAGAACCTCATGATCTCTTTCACTAAGGGATGAAGGGAAAACCGGAAGCCTACCTTCAGGCTATCTTCGTAAAGAAAGATCCCACCCTCCAGCACTTGCGAGACCCTATGATCAGGCTCTGGCAGCCGCAAGACGACATCTGAGGGAATGTCATACCTCTGGCGTATTTTCTCCAGATCCTCGGTAGCAATCTCGAAACTACGTTGCTGGGACTCACCATGCTGTTGGTCGAAAGAAGCACCGAGCGATGTTGCAAAGGAAGTAGGGGAACAAGATTCTCCAAGAAGGAACGAAAGGGCGTTGCGAATAGGAATGGAACTGTTTCGACTTTGCTTTTCCCCAAAGGAAACTGCCTCAAAGAGAAGATAAGGCGTTTTGATCTAGACGCCTAGAACCGCCATTGCAGGCGCCGTGAAAACTGGGATTTTCTACGTGGCACTTCCCCAACCGTTGCCCCAAGGAAACGACAGCTCCGTCCCGTAAAGGCGAGGCGGCCGCGTAGCATTAATTAGGGCATCATTACGTAGGCTATCAAATCCAAACACATTCAGATCGTGCCACCAGGAGTTATACTCCCTACGCCCGAACCTACGTTTCGAACTAGGGAGTGGGGGGCATGTGTTGAGGGGTAAAATTGTCGTTGCATTAATAATTATGCAAGGGGTTAGGGTCAACCCTGACTCCCACTTGCTGAGCAACACCCGCTAGAGATGAATCAGCCTCGGTGGATCGGGGCGCCTTAGCCCCTCAACAAGTCAAGGATCCCCAAGGCGCAGGTCCCATCTCTCTCAGCCTCAGCCGAGCTATAACGTTTCTCTCAGCCTCAGCCGAGCTATAACGTCTCTCTCGGCCTCAACCGAGCCATCCCTGTCTCTCTCAGCCTCAGTCCCAGCAGAATCCTTATCAACATTCGGGGAGGCTTGGCTCATTTCACCCACTTCAAAAGTTGTCATTCCCTTTGCGACAGGTTTGGAATGTCCTTCAGGAGCTGCAGCCTCACTAGAACCCAAAATTGCATCGAGATCGATGTCTGAGATATCCTCGTACTCGGCTTCTTCAGCCCCTAGGATGCAGGCCTCAAAGGGTTCAACGTCCAGAAAGGAGAGGTCCCATTCCGGATGCTCCAGAGATATTTTGGCTTGGACCTCCTCCGCGCCTAGCTGAAAAGCCTCGGCGCAGGTTGCATCATGTTTGCCCCGAAGTATGGCGAGATGCCTCTTAGCCTCAGCAACCTGACCCTGAAGCGAGGTGACTCGCTCTTCAGCCTCAGTAACCTGCTCTTCGAACTCTGATCTCCTTCGATGACTCGACGCTAGTTCTCCCTGCAGGCTTTCTAATTGACCTTGGCCCTCGAGCCTCGCCTTCTCCATCTGTTAGCATGGGATTAGTCAATGCAATAGTGAGCTAACGAAAAAGATTAAAAATACGATGTCATACCTCCTCCTCTTGCCGAGCTAACCTCTTGGTTAATTCTTCGACCTCGCCGAAGGCCCTCAGCTTGTCGGCTTTAACCTGCTCTATCCTATCTTTGAGGTCATTAATCCTCGACTGCCTACTGCTGACTTCTATCCTGGACTGGGAGAGCTCATTGTCAAGCTTGGTCATTCTCTCCTGGTGCCACTTGATCCTATCGTCCCTGGCAATAATGCAATGTTGCAGCTGTCGGATCTTCTCCTCTGACTCGCCAAGCATTCTATTCAGGCGATTCTTCTCCTCAGCAGCCTCTCTCGTCAGCCTGTCTCGACTTTCATCGAACTGCTTCTTAGTAGTTTCCATTTCTTCGGCACATCTGGATGTGACATGCGATAACTCCGAACATACTTCGTCGTACCTAACCCGAAGCCCATGTAACTCCTTAACTTCGAGCCTTAATCTGGATACATCATCGAGGGCGGCCTGATGCAACCCTCTCGCCCTCGCCAAATTCTTGTTGGCGATGTCCAGAACTTGCTCAAATTTTTTAGACGCCTCTGCTCGCAATCGGAGCTCAGTACTGACTCTCTTGGCCTAGACGCTGGCCCCTGTTGCCAAGCTCAAACGCCAGCACAGTGCCCTATTGATCAAAGCACTCTGTAAAACAAAACCCAAATAAGAAAGTGCGACCAAGTTCACCAGAAAACACCCAATACTCTGGAATAGCAACTCACCCGGAAGGTGTAAGACCTAGCTAACTCCATGAGGTTGGAATTGTTGATTTCGGAAAGAAGATGAACATCCTTCATCACATTTCGCTGACCGAATGCGGCGTCGATAAGGTCCAAGTCTGCGAACTCATTCATCGAGGGACCCGCATTCGAATACAATGCCGACTTCATCAGAGCAGAGAACGCCTTCTCAATAGCCGGGTTCAAACTGCCAGGCTGCCCATCTGAGGGACCAGTCCGAGAAATCTCAGACTGAGAAGCCTTCAATCTCCTGGCCTCCTTCAGTAAAAGCCTGGCCTGTGACTCCTCAGATACCTCGGCCAGCCCAGGCCTCAATGTTCTCGAGGCTTCAGTGGGAGAAGCTTCTGCTGGAAGGTTATCATCATGTCCTTCTTCACCCAAAGATCCTTCTTCAATCACCGGCGCCTGCCCCTCCCCCGCGGGCTCCACCGAAGCCTCAACTTGTTCACCAGCTCTTCTAGCCTCCTCAGGAGAAGGCTCTCCAGGAGGAAACTCCTCCCGAGCCTCTATCGTCGTTGGCCTAACGTCATCGCCCTCTAATCCCTCCGAGGGAGGCCCTTCAATGACAAGCTCACCCTAAATTTCTGACGGAGTCTCATCTGGGCTATCCACTATCTCCACCACCAGAGGACAAGGGATCTCGACAACCCTTTCTGAGTCCTCCTCCGATCTCCGCTCCTCCATCGTGGCTATTGCTTCTTGCCCCAATTGAGAGAACCCCTCTCTTACCGCCGGTGTTCCCACATCCTCTTCTCTACCCATTACCTCCGGCGAGCGCTCTTCAGACAGACGAACCTTCTTTTAGACTTGCATCTTTCCCCTCTGCTGGCCTCTCTCGGATGCTTGCCCAACTCTTTCTTGATGTGGCCCTCCAGCACAGATCTCTTGGCTGCAAGTGCAGTAAGCGAACAATCAGACCGAGGTTTACTCACTCGAATGAAATCAATGGAGGGGAGAAAGAAAGAGACCTACCTTGTGGGTCAAGGGGGCTAAGCCTGGCAGCGAAAAGGGCTTCCTCCGACAGTAAGACATTGGCCGAGAACACTCGACCATCAAGAAGGACCCCTAGGTCCTCCTTCTCCTGTTCAGATAAGGCCGGATGCGCTTCCATATCCCTAACAGGGTTTCCCATCCCCGCGGGAAGCCGGAACCGATGTTCCCTTTGGCGATAAAGAATCGAACCTTCCATTCCTTTATGGATGATGGTTTATCCATGATCGTCCTGAATGACCTTCGAGGTCCGATATAGGACCACTCCGAGCTCCTCCCAGACATCAGTTGGTAACAAACATGGAACAGGGGTAGGGTTGCTGTTACCTGAACCCGGTTGCACATCGAGATAAACTCGATAATACTCCGTCAGCTGTTGGGAGCTACCATTGTTGGGCAGATGTTGTAGAACCTCATGATCTCTTTCACTAAGGGATGAAGGGAAAACCGGAAGCCTGCCTTCAGGCTATCTTTGTAAAGAAAGATCCCGCCCTCCAGCTCTTGCGAGACACTATGATCGGGCTCCGGTAGCCACAAGACGACATCCGACGGAATGCCATACCTCTGGCGTATTTTCCCCAGATCCTCGGCAGCAATCTCCGAAACCACGTTGCTGGGACTCACCATGCTGTTGGTTGAAAGAAGCACCGAGCGACGTTGCAAAGGAAGTAGGGGAACAAGATTCTTCAAGAAGGAACGAAAGGGCGCTGCGAATAGGAATGGCGCTGTTTGGACTTTGCTTTTCCCCGAAGGAAACCGTCTCAAAGAGAAGATAAGGCATTTTGATCGAGACGCCTGGAACCACCATTGCAGGCACCGTGAAAATCGGGATTTGCTATGTTGCACTTCCCCAACCGTTGCCCCTAGGAAACGACAGCTCCATCCCGTAAAGGCGAGGCGGCCGCGCAGCATTAATTAGGGCATCATTACGTAGGCTATCAAATCCAAACCCAGTCAGTTCGTGCCACCTGGAGTTATACTCCCTACGCCCGAACCTACGCTTCGAACTAGGGAGTGGGGGGCATATGTTGAGGGGTAAAATCGCCATTGCATTAATAATCTTGCAAGGGGTTAGGGTCAATCCTGACTCCCACTTGCTGAGCAACACCCGCTAGAGATAAATCAGCCTCGATGGATCGGGGCGCCTTAGCCCCTCAACAAGTCAAGGATCCCCAAGGCGCAGGTCCCATCTCTCTCGGCCTCAGCCGAGCTATAATGTCTATCTCGGCCTCAACCGAGTCATCCCTGTCTCTCGGCCGCAGCCGAGCTATTCCTATCTATTATGCCTCGTTAGCTGAACTATCCTTATGTCCTGGCCAGACCGAGCACTCAAGAACCTCTGCAGAATTCGGTGTGAGAGAGTCCAAACAACAATAATACCCGAGAGTGGCCTAGGACCCGCGAGAGTGGCCTAGAGCCCTGGAGCCTACGTGATCGCCAAATCTCGAGACATCAACCAGCTCTCCCAGCCGTCGATCCTCTAACCAACAAGATGTGAATCTTACTGACATCATAACAAACTGGATTCGAATCCTAATGACTTTCGGACCCACGATGTCCCCAAGGAATCAGGTGATCCCCTATAAATAGAGCCATCTCCTGGCCCCTCAGGTATGCGCACTTGCTTACTGCCTCACTCTCCTTCTACATCTGCTCTGCTCATCCTCTCCGCCATTAACGCTATGCTTAGAGCTCTTGAAAGGCCTCCCCTGGAGAGACTCTTCAGCAAGAGCCTTCTCCTCTCATTTGTTGATTGCCGATCCCCGCTGACTTGAGCGTCGGAGGGTCTTCCGCGGAGGGCTACCCCCAATGCCTCTCGCGTGAGGACTGTTTTGAAGGTCCGCCCAGGAGGAGCCCATCCTGAAGCCCGATCGCGTCCGAGTCGGAGGACAGATTTTAGCAGCAACACATCTTAAATTGGCATAATCATGTTTTTATAATTACTAACTAAAAAATTCATTGGGCATGCTGTGGTTTCAAAAAAAAAAAAAAATGTAAGAAAGTCAGCTGCTTAGGAGGGGAGCAAACATGATGTGGGGTTTCGGGGGAGGGGTATGGGCAAAAGACCTTGAGATTCTCACACGTGCAGATGACGTAACCTTTGCACGTGGGGAGTCGAGGCGGGTTACGGTCTCGTGTTCTGTAAACTAGAAAGGGCATGGGCTCTTTCAATATCTCCTACCCCGTCTTCCAATGGCTTCGACCCTGTCGTGCGGTCGAAGCTTGGAATCACCTCCAGAGCGCCCAAGCAAGGCTGCAGCCGGTGGACTTATTATTATTATTGATATCATATTCAACCGCTCCTCCGCAGACGGCGCCACAGCGTTCGTTGGAAATCCGCAAGATTTTTGTGAGGTTTTGCTGCCGGTTGGAATGTTTGGCGGGACGGAGTCGACCTCTTGGATTTTTGGCAGGGCACAGCTTTGCTGCTACAATGGTCTACCTCCGGTAAGTTTAAAAAAAATAACCCACTTGCCTTTAGGGCTAAAAGTGGACTCTGCTTGGCAAGCACCCTACTAGACCAGTCTAATTTTGGATTAAATCAAGACTTAAGCCCAAACTAGTTTAGATCAAATTCAAATTCAAAAGTTAGGGCTTAAAAAGATTTTGGATCAGATTTGAACAATTACTTTGCTTGATTCAAATCCAGCCTGAAACCTAAGCCCAAGGATAGCCAAAAATAATAGCCCTTAATTATACTCGAATCCGACCTATATTCGGTCCTCAAATCTTAAAACGTAACAGATCTTTTAAATTTATATTAAATTTATATTGAATTTGTTTCAACAAACACATTCCTCATCCCTCATGCTTGCAATAAGAGGCTCGGATTTCAATTTTGAATAGAGTAGTTTTAAATTTTTAAAGCCTAGTTGCTAAATCAACGTAAGACTAATTTTTGAATTTAACCTACTTTTATAATTTTAAATATAATTTAGATCAATGATATTATCTTAAGAAAGTTTAATGATATGTGATTAAATTAAAAGAAAAGAAAAGAAAAAAAAAGAAATATGATTGAAGAGATAGTCTTGTCATCGTTCCATCATTATCCAGAGGGACGCGCTATAAAGTATTGCAGGTAATTAACCAAATAAAAATCAGTAAAAATGAAACCAGAGAGGATCTTGCTTGTCTTTCTTTGGCAACATTTTGAACCATGTGCAATCCTACTTTATTGTGCACTGAGTTCTTATTCTTGCTTTCTTGATAAAAATCCTTCTTTTAGCATAAACAAGGAAGTCTAACAGTGTGGTGACAAATTTATTGGCAAATTTGTTACACATCCCTCATCCATGACAAACTTAAACATAATTGATGTGGCTTGTCAGGTCACGATCAAACTAGCGGAGCATTAACTGACAAAGCTATGGTTCAGCAAACGACAAAGGATGCTTGATGAAGGCCTACGTGTCATCCTCGGCACCGACCCTAATCTCAACCTTTCGTTGACACCAGTGTCGGCCTCGACCTTCCACGACACCAGCATCGGTCTCGGCCTACATCTTTATCGGCCTCGGCCTACATCTTTATCGGCCTCGGCCTTGCCTTCATTGACACTAGCATCGGCCTCAACCTTACACCAACACCAGCATCGGTCTTGACCTTCACAACCGCCAGGGTCGGTCTCGACCTTCCACCAACGCCAACGTCGGTCTCGGCCTTCCACCGACACCGACGTCCCTTCCACCGATACCAGTGTCAGTCTCGACCTTCACCGATGCTAGCATCGGCCTTGGCCTTTCATCGACACCAGTGTCAGTCTCGGCCTTCCACCGACATCAGCATCGATCTCGACCATCACAGACTTCGAAGCCAATCCTTCCCTGACAAAGTTCTTGGTGAGCCAGGTCTGTACGGACGTGACCCACCTACCGCTTGACAAGACGTGGCTCATCTACCGCCAGTGGCCACAACGTCGCCCACCTACTGCCTGACAAGGCGTGGCCCACCTATCGCCTGACAAGACGTGGCGCATCTACCGACTACGGCGTATGCCCGATAAGACCTGGCCTACCAACCGTCTATGGCGCCGCATCTGACAAGACCTGCTGTAGTTATATGCAGCCGCTAATATCAGATAAAGAGGTAGCCTGCTAGTCCTGAAAGGCTAGACTGGTGCGCCCCGTTACTGCTGGCCTCACCACTCATTTCCTGTCAGATAATAGCACATCGGGATCAACAAATGTCCAAAAAGGGGTAAGAGGGACCCTCGACCAGATACAAAAATCTTCATTCATAATGAGAGAAAGAGTTTTCATTAACTTTCTCAAACATTCACTACTGTTTCTCAGACCATTTACTTGAGCATCGAAGGGTTTCTGTTGGAACAACCGAGACTTTTTTTGCAGGATCTCAGCTCAAGATGGAGGCATTGGAAGGCTCTCTAATCCATTCTCAAAGGCAATCGGATTCCGGATCTTACCTAACCTTCTTGAGGAGTGATTTGGCGACAACAATAATATTAAGTAACTTATTAATGTCAGAACCCAAGGAATAATAAAATTTCATTTTATCAAAATAAAAATTAAAAATGAAAAAGAATTTTTTGAAGGCAATCTAAATTGTACAGGATCTGGGGGCAAAAAATAATTTTAGTAAAATCTCTATTTGTCTTCTACTTAAAAAAAAGAAAAGAAAGTTTTAACAGCAGGACAAAATTTGAAAAAGGCTTCAAATACATATGAGAAAATTCTTTATAAATTATATTATTCAGTTAGATAGAAAAGAAGGGTTAATCGTCACTTACTCTATTCCATTCCATTTTGGATTTTGGATAGCTTCGATTTTTTGCCGTCAATCTTCTCCATTTTAACACTAAGAAAGAAAAGATAAAAAAATGGCAACTGAATGATTAGATGATTCCAAACGTACTCAAACGGTTCGGTGATTCCGTAGTCCCCCAAGTTAATACTAGCCCAGGCAACAAAGCCTGGTCAATGCCCGGGCTCTTCAAATATCAACATATTATGTTTATATATATGAAGTATGGGATTAAAATTTGAAGAATTCGATTTCAGTTCGGATGAGAACGACGATCAGGTCTACTTGGAATCATACGATTGTTTTGTGAATGATAACTGTGGTTGACTGACAATAGAGGGCCCAAACAGGACAACATCAACCTTGCTGTCATGATTCGTGACAAAAGACGGACGAAGCCCAGCTAGCGTAGTGAATGTAAGGGGCCCTAGCCATTGTCGCTTAGGAGAAGCCTGGATGAAGTCACCATTAAAAAAAAAACCATTAATCAATGAGACGTCTGCGTCACTGAATGCATCCCTTATAGCATCGGCAAAAGCTGGGTGCGAATTCCGTGGTCCTGAAACAACATCTCTGGTAGGTACGTCTGGCAAAGGACTTGAATTGCTCTTCAGGTCACGTATGAGCGCCCATCCAAGTAAATCCTTTCAAACGTTTAGGAAGATTTTTGAGAAGAACCAAGGATGGACGATAGAATGAAGCAAGATGTTATTGAAGTTGGTCCTACTATCAACCCATTGTTTTATTGAAGGGACTCGTCTGAATGCAGAGGGAGCGATTAATTTATTAACAAAAATTAAAGGGCATTCGATATTACTTGACGAGACTCTCTGTAAGCAACCTTCTCAAGAAACGGTGTAATGCATGGGAGCTTTGTCTCATTCATCCCCATCATCCACTAAAACATTGCAATACTAACATATGGCAATCTTTTTTTCCCCATTCATAATTTCTTAGTTGAAATCCTTCTCTTAACGGCAACATAAACATCAGAGAAAGAGAAGGGTCCTATAAGATACCTATGGTATAAACTAATTTACAAACAAGCCATTAGTTGAAACAATAATAACGGCAATTATAATCCAAAAGCAGTCATGTTAGGAAATTGCATGGTCAAACATGTTATCATGGTAGCTCAAGTCTATGAAGAGCTTAGGCTAAAAAAATAATTTTATTTCAGCAAATTCATTGACCATCTCCTACAATAAAACAAAAAAAAAAGAGAAACATGAGGCTTTTTTTTTTGAAAAAAACGGGTGATCACACTAGTCTAGTGCGAATCAATCCTGATATATCAGAAAATAAAATTTGCTTTAATACAATTGGGCAGGGATCACCCTGTTTCTACATCCAAAAGCCTGAGTGGTAGGTCACTGAGACTGTCACTCAATCCGCCGCTGCATTAGCTTTTCTGTAGATATGCCGTATCTGGACTATTGAACCTTCCGAAAGGCAGACCAGATATCATGGAGTAAAGGGTTGCTAGGTATATGAGTACTGGGGTTCTGCCGAACCCAATGGATAACCATAGTGGAGTCCCCCTCGATGAAGAGACAATGAGCATGTATGCTCCGGGTTGCGTATGAGATACCAGCCCAAGCGGCATACAGCTCAGCCAGAGGAACTGAAGAGTCAAGGAGGCCAAATTCGCCCACCACTAACAAAAGATCATCAGTC
Organism: Calamus simplicifolius; assembly: GCA_900491605.1. Lineage (NCBI taxonomy): Eukaryota > Viridiplantae > Streptophyta > Magnoliopsida > Arecales > Arecaceae > Calamus > Calamus simplicifolius. The sequence goes on from UESW01002873.1 coordinate 53,649, forward strand.
CCACATATGATAAAAGCTGAGCCAGCCCTTCATCCTCGAACACTCCCATCAAATTTGACTTTGACAAACCCAGGAGGGGGGCTCCCAAGATATGAAAACCATACCCCGGTTAGCTGTCGAGGCAGCAAAAGAGCCCTAGTGGCCACGGCTGTCAGAATCAGAGGTGAAACCATGGAGTGTGTACTATTCAGAGAAGGAGATGACTTTCCTTACAACCCGGCGGAGAGAGACAGCATTATCTGTGAAAATAAGCATGTTGCGTGATAGCCAAATCTGATAGGCTGTCCCAGCCCAAATAGCGCCTTGCTGCCGACTTCCCTCCAGATGTCACTCAAGAGAGCAGCCCTCCAAGAGCCATCAGCACCCTCTCTAGGGTGATAACCCATCATAATCCAGATCTGTCTCGCTCTAGGGTAGCTAAAGATGGCATGATCAATGGTTTCATCCACATGTTCACATAAAGGGCAAGTAGCCAGAATGGGTAATCCTCTCCCAGCAAGAAATGAGCATGTGGGAAGATAATCCCACGCAAGCTTCCAGATGAATAGCTGGTTCTTGGGATGGATAGGGAGCTTCCAGATCCAAGCTCCATCAATCATGTGCTGCGAGTGTGGCCTATAGATCTTCAGCAGGTCCCTAATAGGCGCAGTAGGATTATAAAATCTCTTCCATAATCTGATATCAGAAGAGTACCCCGGAATGAGCGGAATAGAAAGCACCCGATGAGCTAACTCATCCCCAAAGTACTGGGTCACTGTGGGGCTATGCCAATGTGTATAATCCAGAGAGATCAAATCTGTGACTCTCAAGCTGCTAGGAATATCCATGTTGATAAATGTAGGCCAAAGAGAGAGGGAGAGATCAGCAATCCACGTATCCTGAATAATATCAACCGAGGATCCATCATCAATCATCCACGAGATGTTATTAATTATCAACGGAGCATGCCGATAGTCCTCCCACTAGAAGGAGAAAAAATCATGGGAGTACTGAAAATCCATAGAGGGGGTCCAAGCCCCATAATGGGCTCGCATAAAAGAGTTCCAGAAGCAATGTAGATCTAATAGGAACCGCGTAGCATGCCTAGCCATCAACGCCTCTCTTTTGACTGTCAAAGACTGGATTCCAAGACTATCTTTAGATATCGGCAAGAAAACAGTGTCCCATGCCAGTAGGTGAGTACCTTAGCCAGCATGTATGGAGTCCCATAGAAAGTCTCTAAGCCATCTCTCTATCCTCCTCAGACAGGTCCTCGGGACTGTAGCATTAGATAGAAGATAAAGAGGAAGAGAGGTGAGGACCGAGCGAATTAGGGTAACCCTTGCCATCATAGATAGCCTCATGACCTGCCAGCCATCAAGACGATCACGGATCCGATGCTTTAGGTCAATGTAATCTCTGCATTGCGGATGTCTTCCCGTGAGAGATATTTTTAGGTAAGATAGATGGTTAGTCTGAGTAGTAATGCCCAGAGTTTAAAGTATGTCCTCCCATCTTTTAGCAGTCGTTTGCGGACTAAAACAGATCATGGACTTATGAAGATTAACTCTCTAACCAGAGGCCTAACAATAGTGCTGGATAATAGAAGCAAAGGTCTCGACATTAAGAATGGTGGCCTAACCCAGTAACATGCAATCATCAGCAAACAGTAGATGAGAGGCCGAGGGTCCCTGGGGAGCAGCTAGAAAAGGGGTAATGCGACAATCATCCTGTGCTTGGGCGAATGCTCGAGATAGATCATCAGCAACAAATATGAACAGAAAAGGGGATAGAGGGCATCCCTGACAGCCCAACAACAGAGTGGAAGAACTTAGTCTGACTACCATTAATGATAAGAGAGAATGATGGCCTATAGATGCAGGCCATGATCCATTCAATAACAAGGCCATCAAATCCAAATACATAGAGAGTACGGTACAAAAAATCCAACTGACTCTGTCATAAGCTCGCTCTATGTCTAGCTTAATAGCCATAAGACACTAGCGGGCAGAATATCTCTGAAGGTCGTGCATAAACTCCTGGGTAATCAAAATATTGTCAGTAATGCATCGCCCTTTGATAAAAGCATCCTGCTCCACAGAGATGAGGCGAGGTATCACATTCTGCAATCGGATGACAATAATACGTGCATAGAGCTTGTATAGTGTAGTGCACAGGCTTATGGGCCAAAATGCTAAGGGGCAAAAGTATCAGAACGCTTAGGCACAAGAGTGATGAAAGTCCGGTTCCAATCGGCAGGAATTACTTTAGATTGAAAGACACTCTGGATGGCCTGCACAACATCCTGACTCACTATAGTCCAATAATAACAAAAAACAAAGATGAAAACCCATCAGGCCAGCGGCCTTGTTAAGCCCAAGATCCCAAACAACCTTTCAAATCTCATCCACAGAGATCGGTCTGATAAGAAAGTCATTCTCCTCTACAGAGACTCTCTTAGCAGATGCAACCAGATGGACTGAAAACCCATCACTAGTGCACTTCAACCATCTAGATTGAAAGAAGTGAAAAAGCTGGGCCCTGATAATGTGAATATCCTTCTGGTAGTGCCCTTCCTCATCAATAAGACGTCGAATCCTATTAGCTGCTCGATGCTTCAGGGTAGCCTGGTGAAAAAAATTGGTATTACGATCCCCATTTCTAATCCACTGAATCTGAGACCTTTGCCTCCAAAATATTTCCTGCTGCTGTAATAAGGAGTGGTGAAGAGCTAACTTAGCATGGGGAGATGTGATATCCTGATCAGAAAGGCAGCCCTCCTAATCTTCTTTGATCTGGAGGGTAGTAATATCATCTTCCATATGTTCCACTCTTCCGACAGATCCCCAACCTCCAGTCTGTTACATCTAGAGAGTCTGCATTTCACAAGCTCCAGATGCCGAGAAAGTTTGTAAGAAGCACTGCCTCTCACAAGAAGATGCCAACCTGAGAGATAAGGGTCCGAGCAAATGAATAGGAGCTCTAGACTATTCAAATTAAAATGGTCTCCGCTGCTGATAAGTCGATTCTGTAGATATCAAGATGGGGCAATAATCAGAAGCAATCCTAGGGAGATGAGTAACAGTAGTAGATGGATAATGCTGAAGCCAATGGGACGTGGCCATGGTTCTATCCAATCTCTCCCATACTTGTGCATATCCCTGGTGGTTATTACACCAAGTAAATTGGAAGCTCGAGTACCCCAAGTCAAGCAAACCAGCATCTGATATAAAGGTCCTAAACTCCAAGTTTTCCACTAAGCCACTGGTCTGTCTGCCCCCTTTTTTCTCGTTGGCCCCAACAATGCAATTGAAATCTCTTGCAATAAGTGATGGTACACCCTGAGCAAGAAGAGAGTGGATCTCGGACCAAAGAATGCATCTATTTCGAAAATTAGTGCTAGCGTAGACTCCTGAGAGAAGCCAGGGGATAGAAGTTTCCTTCGAGACAACAAGGGCAACTTGCTGGTTGCATCGATGAAAGGCATCCACCCGGATGGAGTTATTACGCCAGAGAGCCAGAATACCTCCAGATAGCCCGGTAGATTCCACTGCATAAGAGGACCAAGATATGGACATCTGTCTCCTGAACTAGGTTAGGTTGTCATCCGACAATCGAGTTTCCAGAAGAACACAGATATCATAGTTATATAACTGCATAAGTCTCCTAAAGGAGGAGCGGAACAAAGGCTTAAAAGCTTCTCTGACATTCCAAATAAAAATCTTCATTAAATAGTTGAAGGGGGTTGGGACCCGGTCTGATCCTCTAGCATATCATTATCAGAAAGGTACCCTTTGGTCGGGCTGCCACCCTCAATATTTGGACCAATACACTCCACAGCTTGGGAGTGTACTATGATTGCTTCAGTCTCCTTCATTCTGGGGGACGGGGGGTCCAATCCTTTCCTTAAAATGGCTTCCTTGAGGCATGAAACCGTTGAGTCAGGGTCACAACCCTCTAGGTGGCATGGCTGGGTAGGCACACCCTTCACTCCCTATGGGATCAAGCCTTGCTTACAAGGAGCTGAACACCCGTATCGGCCAGGATCATAGAGCCCTGAGGTGGGTCCTGATGAGTTGAAAAGATGAATTTATCCATTATAGTGATTGAGCCAGATGATTTTGCTTTGCCTTTTTTCTTATCAATTTTTGAAGTAGCATGTTGGGTATAAGCCTCCATAGGCCTGGCCCTTTTGGATGGGCCAGGATTTACATCCTTGCGGGCCGTAGGCCGCCCGGCCCACTTATCGAATCCCAAAAGTGCAAATGGATTCTCTAAAATCACCCTGGAGTTCAGAGAGTCCAGTGAGCTTGAATTCACTGGCTGGGTATCAGAAGGATTGCTAATCACAGTGCCAACATGCTCTTTGCCTAGTGAGCTATGATTCCTTACCGACACGCCCTCAGCAACCGGCATGACCTCACCATCCAACAATCCACCCTTACTCCCATCTTGAGCTCTGGCTAAGACACGCTGATGCCCAGTGGAAGCAAAACAGGGGAGTCAGCCGGCACGACCTCCTTCCTCCCTAGGGACTCAGGAGATCCATAAGCTGGGGAGACAGGGAAGACAACCGGCTCTCCACCTTCACCTGTGACAACCACCATCCTCCCTCCCTATTTATGAGCATATACCGCAGCAAGGGAGCCCTGAGTTTGGGTGTTCTTGGAGAGTCTCCAACGGGCTATCTACTTTGGGACTTGCCAACCATCACCAGGAACTGAACCGGGAGCAGGCCTCATTTGGATAGACACACCTGGAAGATTCCTCCTCGGATCAGAAGCTTGGCTAGTTGGAGGTCGACGCTGGTGCATAGCAGCCATCCATGGGCCAAAGGAGGAACCAGCCGATGAAGACTCTGCTTCTGACGACGGTGAGCAGAAACCATGATAGTGCATTGACCCACATCTGGAGCAGATGCCCTCAAGATGTTCGTAGGAAAACTGCTGCCATAAAGGGGAATGGCTATCTCAGACCCTTACTCCCGGATGCAGTGGCCTACCCAGATCAATCTGAACACAAGCCCGAGCGAAGCCTCCCCTCAGCTTCTCCTTTGTTGATGGATCGGTGAAGTGGAAGCGGCCAGCTGGAGCAAGTATAGAGCTTAGAATTTCATCCTTCCAGAATTCAATTGGTAGATTGGGCAATCGGACCCAAAGCAAGGCAGAGGACAGCGAATCTGGCACCGAAATGAACTGCGAAGACCATTCCATGGTGGCTATTGGTTGGCCGTTGACAACCCACGGACTCCCCAACACCAAATCCTTGTCATTAGGCTCTGAGAATCGGAATATATAACACCGGTGAGCCAGGCACACAGCTCCTACCTCGTCGGAAACCCCAGCTCTCCAAAATTCCCTGATAATGGTGTCGAAGGAATCCAACGCTAGATACTTCTCACAAGGATAGCATGCTACTCCCAGCTGCTAGTCTCCTCTGCTAAGGCCGCCGGGGGGACTTGGATTACCTTCGGGAAGTTCAGTTCCAGCTCTGCAACTTCCGCTGGAGTCGGGAAGAAGAAACCCAAATAAACCAGGAATCCGCAGATCTTCTTCCAGGCATCCATCCATGATTAGGTCGATCCGATTCAGTAGGAATGGGGTAACAGTTCCCTCCATAGTCCATTCAAGTAAGAACAGTGAAAACAGCGAGCTTTGCCAGAGATCAAGGCGGATGAAATCATCATACGAATCTTAAAGGACTTTCAGCTCACACGAAGTTCACAGTGATGAGGCTGATGCTTTTAAACATGAGGCTTTGTACGGGATTTTAGGTGCTTCAAAAGTCCCAAATCTTAGGAAATGAATAACTTTGGTCTAATTAGCGATGCAGTCCAACGCATCGCTAATTCTTTCACTTTTTCCCCCACCGATTGCGTTCTTTGTCATTTATTTTTCTTGTTGCGCTGCTTTCGTCCGGTCCTTTCTCTCGCGATGCGCCTTCTCTCCCAAAATCCCTAGAACATTTTACTAATTCTCCCTCAAATCCAACACAAGTGGAAAGGAGAATCGGTGAGTTGCTCAAATCCCCCTTGATCTATTTAGATTTCTGTTTATCATTTCTAAAATAAGAGTTTAGTCTTCCATATGATTTTTTTCATTTCGGGGTAATTTTGGATACAGAAACGACAATCTTATTTTACTATCCCGCTTTCACTTCCAGAAATCGAGGAGAAAGAAGCTAATTCTCCCTCAAATCCATCTCAAATCGGTACTGCTAAACTGTGAGTTCCTCAAATCCCCCTTGATCTATTTAGATTTTTGTTTATCATTTCTAAAATAGGGTTTAGTCTTCCGTAAGTTTTTTCTTTTATTTCGGGGTAATTTTGGATATTGAAACGGCAATCACGATCCCACTTTGACTCCCAAAAATTGGAGGAGAAAGAAGTTGATTCACCCTCAAATCCACCTCAAATTGATACTACCAAACCGTGAGTTCTTCAAATCCCCCTTGATCTATTTAGATTTCTATTTATTATTTCTAAAAATAGGGTTTAGTCTTCCGTAGGTTTTTGTTTCATTTTGGAGTAATTTTGGATACAAAAATGACAATCTTATCTCACGATCCGCTTTCACTCTCAGAAATCAAAGATTTCCTTATAAAAGATTTATAAGTATTTTATTTTATTTTACTTAACAAAATAAAATATATCAAGAAGGTCCAATAGGGAGAGGGAAAAAAGATTGCATTAAAGTAAATACGAGAAGATTTCCTTATAAAAGACTTATTATAAGGCTTATAGTGCAATTCTTATATAAGTCGGCCAACAGTGCGTATCTCATGCGCCATTGTCAATTTCATTCCGATCGTTCTCAACTATTCGGTGATCTCAAAGCTAGAGTAAAGGCCGCTAACGAGAATTTAAATCTTTTTTTATTTTTAAAAAAAGTCTTGCTGCATCGTCCTTCGGTATAGCAAGTGCGCACTAATTATGCGGATTGGCTGCCCGCATGTGCAATGCGTGACAAGGCTCGTTGGGGCTCGGTACGTGCATCGGTATGCGCGGGCGATCAATTCGCGCGGCCGATGTATGCTTGCTGCATCGAAAGGTGGTGCAGCAAGCTTTTCCTTATTATCAAATCATGGAGCGGCATCAGTTGGATGAAGTGATGGGGTGTTTTGGGTTAGAGCAATTCATTCCAATTGCTTGTTTGCAAAATGGTGCATTGCATGAGCTCACTTTGAGAGAGCATTTCGATATTTATTAGCTAGGTGAGCATGCGATGCATTAGTTGCATACGATTATGGACATAGATATTTGACCTAGTATCTTTTTCAAGTACTGCTCAGAGTAAATCCTTAAGGGATTGAGAGTGCTTGATTGCGATGTGATCGAATTTTCTAATACACGAACGAGATTGGATTGCATCGTTTATGTGCTGCGTTAGTTATTTATTAACTAATGCAACATTTTTACTGTGTTAATTTTGTTGGGTCGCACACCCCATTGCACTGTAAAGGAGGGAGGTGATATGGCATTATGAGTAATCTCCTGTGTGGACGAGTGAGAGATTGTTATAGGGCGGCTGAAACAGGGCAGGGCGGCTGAAACTTGTTTGGCTGAACATGTTGCAGCCCTCTTCCTTCGTGTTCCACGTCACGCCATGTTCCCGTCCGTGAACGACCAGATGAGACATCCACCCACCTCTTAAATGGGGTGTTCCCTTGATGAGTAGAATAAAGGGAGATGGGCTCCCTAGTTTCTGAAACGCAGAAGAAGCAGAGAAGGAGAAGCAGAGATCTTCTTTCTTCTCCTGCTCTCTAGCTTCTCCTCCCACCGCCTTCTTCCTCTCCGGCACCGCGGCCCAGGGGTGTGGACTCATTGGGGACTCTGGTAGCCCCTGACGATCGATGATCCAGCCGCTGCTCATAGTTTTCAATGCGTAGCCGTGAACGAGGTAAGTCCCCGTGCGTACGGCTGCCAACAAAGGCACTGTCGTATGATCTTGGGGCTAGGGTCACGTGAGGTAGCTTTCTTAAGGATAGCAGGATGATCATGTCCCATACATATAGTGGTATGGTCATACGACCAGATCATAGATTAGTCCCACTGAAGCATTGTTAGGAGTAGGTGTGCATTGGCTCACTAAATGAAATATTGCATACATTTAATTAAATTCTTATTGACTTTGTAGACTGACAGGCTTTGGAGGATATATATTTGTAGTGTTTTTGATGCTTAGCCATTTGCCTTTCTTGAGATTTGGCAGTTGTATACTGTGCTGTTGGGCATGATTGATAATCATCAACAATTATTTGTGGCACTAGTAGATGTAAACATGCTTGCAAAATCCAACGGTGAAAGACAGATATCTGAATTTGCTAGGAGTTGTAGACAAGTATCATCCTACATATCCTCATTGCAAACACAGCAAGAACCATATGTAGGTTAGAGAAGATAGTAACATACGAGGATATGCATGTCAAGCCATCTACATTTGCCAATTATGGAAGATGGTGGTACGATGGAGGTCGAGAAAAGCTATAGGCAGTCGACCACCCTCAACCACTAGTACCACTACTATTGTAGGAGGATGTGCTCCAGATTATAAAAATATGTCGATGCATAGCGCTAGAGTGTAAGAGAAGACCACAGTTATGCGGCATATAATTACTATTTATATATTTCTACGAAGATGTATTCATCATTTATATATGTATTTTTAGATTTATATAATTAATAGTTACGTATATTTTTTTGTTTGATCTTCATGTTTCATATTTGATATTTTGTATTTTAGTATATTACTAACTTTTGGATGTATTCTTGAATAATTATAATTCAATGCATGCATCAATTCTTTCAAGTAATCCATAGTTTTATCAATGTTCATGCTTACAACATATGCAACAGGTTTTATGGCAAGCATCATATGATGATAAACTAAGTTTTGTGCAATTTCCATTACTTTCCAAATTTTGCTATTTTTGTTCAAGAAATTATCCTTGTGGAGGCCTTGAAACTGAGAAATCAAGTAATTTTAGTTGAATGAGTAAGATATGATGGAAGAAAAAACATAAATAATAATGATCTTATAAGAGTTATTTCTAAATTTATAGTCTTTTTTGGTAAGGCAGGAGATTATAGAGCTTGAGCGAATGTAATCTTCAGCACGGCATCGCACGATCACGTGTGGCATAATATGGCTAGCACAATATCGCATGGTCACGTGTAGCACGACATGGTTAGCATAGTACAATATGGTCATATGTAGCATGATACGGCATGACTGATATGGCATGGCAATCAATAGAGCATGGTACGGTCATGTATGGTACAGCATGATATGTTTAGTGTAGCACGGCAGGCATGGCATGTCACAGTTATATTCCATATGCCAATGATAGCCTAGCTTGGCATTTTCTATAAAATGAGCTTAAAGAGACAATTGGAGCATTGGATTTTACTACCCATATGTGGATCTAAATAAGCTAGATGATATGCCACGATGAATCAATAGTCAAGAAAAACGAGCCAACATAGAAGGCTCTGATGAGCACCATTGATTTTTTAAGTATTTATTGATGGGAAATTGTCACTTGGAATGACATTTTTCTTAAAATCATCAGTCCATTTCCCCATCTAACTAGGGAACTTCGAGCTTTTAAGTTGCAATAGGAAATCATCCTGGCATTTTCCTTCTTTCATTTTTCAGCCAAAATTTATGAAAAATAGGAGAAATCGTTTATTAGAGTTATGATTTCCTAATCTTCTTTCCAATTGATGATTTCCGAATTGATAGTCTTGCTGATATTTGTTGAAAAAAAAATTCAAAAAAATGAAGCGAAACCGTCACTTAGAGTGATGGTTTTTTATTTTGTGCAAAGGTTCGTCACTACAAGCGATGTTTTTGCATCGTCATCATCCACTTTGTTGTGTTGCAAGCATGACTATAGGTATAAAACCTATTTTACATCTGTAAATCGATTAAAAAATAACTTAATCATAAAATTAGTTTTAAAATACTATTAAAAAATAACTTAATCATAAAAATGTTTTTAAAATAATATTAAAAAAATATAAAAAATGATTATAGATTGAATAAATAAATGAGAGAGAGAGAGAGAGAGAGAGAGAGTTGGTTTATTTTCTACCCATAGATAAAGGCATCCCAAATGGAGAAATTATCATGCTGCCGTGGTCGTTTGAAGAGTTTGCTTTCAAAGATCTTTGAGATCTTTGAGAATGCGCTTAGATGCCATGTTTATCCGAGTTTTGATCGTTTGGGATATTGGATACAAATAAAAGGAATTTAAATGCATCAAGGTATGATGGGAGTCAAACTTTACACTGTCATGGAATACGGTAACATCCCTTTAAAGAAATCATTTTAAATTTTAAAAAATAAAATTTAAGTCAACATGACTTGAAAATAATTTTTTTAAAAAATGCACAATTTTGTAAACCTTACCTATCATGCATATTAACGTATAACCAGTGTGTGATCAGGGTTGTCTGAGGATTATATGACCGTTGGACCACGTTTTTAAATAGGCTTTAGGTTCAAAGCCTAAATAATAATATTTTTTTTACTTTTATTTTTTTACAAAGTTTTAATGCTTTTTTTTTTCTTTTAAGTTTCAAAACCACCGAAGGAATTGTTGGATCACAGTTCAATGCGATCATGCTTGGAGAATGAGGCTTGAATTAAGCCAAGCATTGTACCTTAAAAATAATTGGTCTATATTCTATATGAAGGGGCAAAAATTATTCTTTAAGACATGCCTCGATTTAAATATATTTTATTTTATTTTAATATTTTTTATTTTTAATTAGCATAATTCCTTAACTTCTTTTACTGTATAATTTTTTTTTTAATTTTTAATTCAAATAATTAGACTTCTAACAATTTTAGACTTTGCTTTCAATCATAGTTATTAAAACCGGACCGGACCGGCATGTTGAACCGGGATCGGAAGGCTAAGCCGGTCTGATTCTAACATAAAACCGGATATGTAAGAGATCCGGAATATCCGGTCAGCCCGTTTGAACTGGGTCACGGGGTTTATCAATGCAGTTTCAAATTTTTTGGCCTTTGGCGTTTCAAATTTCCGAGAGTTTATGGCAACTTTTTCTCTATTGGGATGCTCGCAAGTTTTATGGAGAAAGAAAAGAAAATCATGCAAAGAAGAGCATTGATGAGAGGAGAATAAAAAAAGAAAAAAGGGTGAAAATATGAAAATTTTATGGGAATCAAGACTTGAAAGAAGAGACAAAAAGAAAATGATGAAAATAAAGAAAATTTAGAAAAAAATTTCTTTAATTATCTTTCTTTTTTTTTGAGAAAAATTTAAATCAGACTAAATGGGTACGCAGATTAAAAGTAAGCGAATTTAGATATTAAATAAGATACCAAAAAATAATTTTTTTTTCAAAAGAAGAAGATTATGAAAATTAGTATTCATATGTTTATTTTATTAAAAATTAATTTTTATTAATATAAATATATTTTTATATTAAAATAATTGAATCGATGGTTCAACCGGTGACCCAATGGTTGAACCAGTGATCCGAGCCCTTGGCCGAGTCAATGTTCGGACCGAGTCTGACAACTATGCTTTCAATAGTTTAAGGGATAATTTCCTTCACTAGAAAATGCTAAAAAATTACTTTAAGTTCTATCAAATAATTGATATAAAAAATTAAAATATTCTGTTCTGACAGTAGTGCTGATGTGAATATTATAGATCTATCTTAATTAGTTTTAATGCTATGTTTTTCTTTTTAAAATTGTACTAAAAAATTTCTTTCTCTCTTTACCTTTACTATTTCCATGGAGCAAGAGAACTATTTATGCCCTATTCTCCTATTAATGTGTGGGTAGACTTGAGTAATTTTGATCTTCTTCTATCTCTTTCAGTTAAGGTTACAAATGGGTCGGACCGACCTGTGACTCAATCTGATCCTAACTCGATTAGATTCAACCCGATTCATATTTAGAAACTTATGAGTTAGATTAAATTTAAAAATTAGATCCAATCTAAATTTTGGATTGGATCTGAATCTTATAATTTTTTATTTGACCTGATTTCGACCCAATTTATCTCGATCCATAAACCTTAATTATATAAATCTTATTTTCCTTTACTCTCATTTTCTTTTTAATTTTATTGAATAAACTCTAATTTAAATTAATTATTCTTTTCATCTTAAAAACTATATCTTCCCCCTTTTTTTAATTATATCTAAATATACATTTTATTATATATTTTGGTAGTTTTTATTCATAATATCTTTAAGTATATCAATAATATTTTAAATATTATAATTTATAAACTTAAGGATAGTCATTTAATTAAGATTTTTTGGATAAAAATTTAGTATAAGTTGATTCTTTTTAATCTTATTTAAATTTTTTAATGGATCTATATTTGATTGTCAATTATTAGATTTTAGTAATAAAAAATGTTATATGCTTGATTCAAATGTAATGTTTTGGATTAGAATCAAATAAACTCAAATGATTCATTGATTTAAAATTGATCTGATTCAAAATCAAGAATTAAATATAAAACCAAGTTTGATTGGGATCAAGTATGTCCCAACCCAACCTGATCTATTTGCACCCTAGTTTCAACCAACATGGACTTTGCTTGATTGGTTCTTGATATCATCACCCATATTTGGGTTCCTAGTACTCGCTAAGTCATTATGTAAATTTGAGCTCCTTATTATATTCTAAATATCGGATGTAGTCTTTTAAATATAGGTATTTTAATATATTTTTAATGTGCATCATTTATAATAGATTTTAGATTTCGAATGAGATTTTTTACAATAAAATTAAGCATAAAATTAACCTGAAAAAATGAGAAAGATTGGAGATTTATCATAAGGAACAAGGAACTATATGAGTAAGGATGGATTATTTCATATCGAAAATAAAGATAAAGATAAGGATGGATGTAGAAGTGAGGATGGGGATAGGAAATATATTTTCTACAGCATTTATTACTATTCCAAATGGAAGGTGGCCAAGGAAAAGAACATATTATCCACCTCACCGGTTGCAATCCCAAAAGTGGACGAGGGTGGACGTGGAAAATACGTTCTCCACCTCAATTATTGCTCATCTATGGATTCTTTATGATGGCCATCTTAGAGCAATGAAAAATCACACCTAAAATTCAAACATCTTATTTATTAATATATTTTTTCCTCATCCAACTTTATTTTTAAAATTTTTGGCTGGGCTCTTCTCGCGAATCTCCACCTCATAAATCCTATCGCCTCACGGGTTCATGATAATCTCCTTGCGAATCTCTGCTCCACAAAAGCTTAGGGTCGGCAAGTCATATACTAGCAAGTTGTACTAATAATTAGCTTCTATAATTTTGCTTAGTCTTGATGCTTGACTTTGGGTTAGTTGAGCCTATATCCAAGCCTCCAGTTTTCATCTTTCCCATTTCCATGCAGCAAGGAAATCGCTTGTGCTAATAGAACCCATCCACTGTTAGTCTGTCATTGGTATGGAGGGACATTTGTAGAAATTAAGAGATGTTCTGGAATTGCTCTTCATTTAGATTGGAGAATGGACAAAACATTAAGTTTTGGACAGATGCTTGGGTAGCACTAATACTTCCAGCTTACCTATATAGTGATCTGCACCAAAACATTATCAGGCCAAATTGCTGGCTTTCCAATGAAATTAGTGCTCTCTTAGCTGAGATATTAAGTTCTTTGGTCCATCGAGGGATGATGTTGAGCAACTTGACTCCCTACTTAGTCTCATCAGGCCAAAGTGCTGGCTTTCCAATGAAATTAATGCTCTCTTGGCT